>VDFB02343950.1:0-19720 GCA_007258455.2 Sequoia sempervirens
TAACACATTTTTGTGGTATGTTATAATGTTCGACTGCACTTTAACGATATATAATTTTATGAAGTTGATATCATGCATGTTTTTTAAATAATCTATTCATTATATATAATTATAAAAATTGAAATATTTAATCCAATTATATATGATCTTGCAGGTCTTCAAACAAAGGGAAAATTTGCATGTGCAATTTGTGGTCCAAAGATGAAATCTCATCATTCAACAAGTTTAGGAAAGCAGGTGTTTGATGAGTATAGGCACTTCCTCCACATAAATTATAAGTATCGAGCTACTTAAAAACATCTTTTCAATGGGAAAGAAGAGACTACATCAAAACCATGAAGAATGACACCTCGCCTATGGAAGTTGGAATATAATAGAATTAATCATCAAGGTTATACATCAGATCAAATTGTTTATCTATCATATATGATATGTTTGGAATTTATATTTTTATATTGTGTTTTGTTTACTCATGCTGTAATTGACAATTATTGTTGTTGTTAATTTGTTTAACTTATATGCTTCATGAAGGTCGTCAATGCATTAATGGCCAGCTTCCACAGGGAATGAAAAGTTATCCCAAACAATTTAGTAGGTTTCCCTACTATGAGTAGGTACAAATTGTGTATTTTTTTGATACAATGCATATTGAAAATAATATAACATAAACATTATGGAAAATATTGGATGGAAAGCATGACAAAGAAAAAAATTTCAAAATTTGTAGTGACATTTAAGAAGCCAATCATGCAATGAAAAATTTAATTCAATTAAATAGCAATAGAGACCAAATTAATATAAGTGCCCTTCCTTGGTTATTAACGGAGCAACAAAGCAATGCTATAAAAGAAATCATACGAAAAATTTGATTTCCACAGGATTTGTTGCGAACATAAACAATATCATAACAAAGAAAGGTGAATTTGGGTCAGGGATGAAAACACATGATTGGCATACCTTCATTAAGGTAATTATTCTGGTATATTATATATATATTTGTATACTGCATGTACTTTTCAGTGTATTATATTTACTACTTTTGGAAAAATAATGAAAAGATCATTTTATAATTGTTATAGTACGGTCTACCTCTATCTCTCCCAAACAACTTCGACAACAATGTCAAACAAATTATATATGATCTTGGAAAATACATGAGGTAAGTAGCAATATTTGTTCAATTCATTGTATAGATCTTATAATTGTCATTTTTTCTACTTGTTATGTAATATATTGTATATTGTTAAATCTCATTAATATATTTGCGCCTTGAATCAATTGTAGATGGCTGTCATCTAAAAAAATCCATAAAGAAGATATAAATTATTGGAAGAGAAAAATTCATCGTCTAATGTGTGAAATGCAAAAGTGTCTACGTTCAACATTTTTCAATGCACAAGAACACTACATCATACACCAAGTTGAGGAGATTGAATTGTGTGGACCTGTACACACAAGGTCAATGTGGATGGTTGAGAGGAACTTGAAATTTTTGAAGGATTTGGCTAGAAAAAGAGCACACCCTGAGGGTTCTATGGTGGAGGGATATATGGTATACCAGACCATGGTGTACATTACTGAATATTTTCCTAAGTTTGCAGCAAAGATCCATGTAGATCACATTTGGGATCCCAACTCCATTAACAAATTTGAAGGGGAGTACCCAATGGGGAAAGGTAAATTGAGGAAAGTGAGAGGTAATTATAATACATTTTACATTTGGGTTTTATGTATATTTTACTAATTTAATTATTAATCTTCAATATACATCAATTATAAATTAAGGTTGTATATCATGGCAATTAACTAATTGATATAGACCTAGGAGGCTCAACTCAACCAACCTATCAACCTGCCTTTAAGAGGCTTCCAACAAGTTTATAATGGCCACTTTGAACAATCCAAACAACTCTCAAAGCCTGACAAACAACAGAAGTTAGATTTCACACTTCGACTCCTTGAATCCTTATAGTAGTGCAAACCCAGTTTTTCCCAATAACTCAAAACTTTCCCAAAACACCAAGAAAAATATTGATGGTTTTAGACACCCATTTTAGTGTTATTAAACATAATTCAAGGGAAAGTACATGTCCTTTGGACCAAATCACCCCTTCTAGGTTGTTTTGATTAGGCTGATTAGGCCTATTTTACAAAGCAACTAGTCTTTAAACTTGTCATATGCCCATGAAATCTTGGACCAAAATTTTTTATGCCTCCAAACCTCCAAATCCACAAAAAATATTCCACTTATACGACCAAATTCTTTCCAAACCCAAAAACCCTTATTTTAGGCCAAAATCATGAGGGTTTATTGAATCTCCTACTTCCACGACCTCCTAGACCTCAAAACCAACTCAGAAAAAACCCATTAGGTCTGCACATGGGTAAAAATTCATAAAATCATATCTCCCATACATATTTTGTTGAAACCTAGGCTTGAACCTCTCATTTCACATGCTTTTCTTCACAAAACTCTTTAGGACAATAGCTATAACTTATTTATTTATCATCCTACGCCCTATTCAAGATCTTGTAATTTGAATCCTCAACCATCAACAACCTTTAAATGATCACTTTATGCCTTTTAAAGGTCTTTACACCTCAACTACTGAAACACCACCTCTACAACTGACTTTTTAATCTTTTATGATCACATGAAACATAAAACACACTAATTTCAAAGTTGTTAACATCACTATTGAAATGTTTTAATTTGTTGAACTTTCAAATGTATTGATACAGTTGATCGAGAGTGCGATGCACTACATTTGTACATCGCAAACAATCTTGATTGGATGACGCTATGGATTGAATGATGTCAACAATCTGGTCGCGCATTAACATGGGAAGGTGTGGCTTCATTGGTTAAAGAAGCTCATCATAATAGAGATTCCAATGTTACACCAAGGGAAATTGATTTAGCATATGGTTTAAGAGATAAACAGTTACGTATAAATATATTAATCACCCATATTATTTAATTATTTTCAATTATATTGATGTATATATATGTTGAGATTTTTCTCTTTGCATACATTCGGCCAAGAATAAATATGTTTATCAACTGACGATATTGTAATAATTTTTACATATTTGACATATTGCAGGTGAAACACCACAAGGCTATGTGGTGCAATGGTCATAAATTTTGAATCAAAAATTTGGATGACACGAAGAAAACTTGTGATTCTGGGATAACTGCAGTCTTTCAAGTGACTAATGTTTCATCTAGAAGCGACATACATCCAGAAGTCTCAGAAAATCAATACTATGGGATTTTGGATGATATACTTGAGTGTGACTTTAAGTCCTTCAAATTAGTTTTGTTTGTCGTCCTATGGTACATGCTACGATTGAATGAAAATGATCCTAAGAGAACTGTTATTGATCATGATAATGGATTTACCATGGTTAATACAAGTTCGATTGAGAAAGCTAAAATAATCCCTATGTTCTTCCAAGCCAATGTGAGTACGTATTTTACTCAGAGGTTCCAGGTAAACTGGGTTGGTCATTTGTTGTTAGACATGATCCAAGAGGAAGGCCGATAAAGTATAATGTGCTAGAAGAAGAAGATATTGAAGAACTAGAAGATGATGTAGATGATGATTAGGATCAACAGTTAGTTGATGATGTGCCTAATGAAGATGTCGAAGAAGAGGAACTAGAACATGATGATGTAGGAGTTAATGTTCATGAAGATGATATCTGTGTGGATGATGACATTATCGAAACTAATATCAATGACGATAATGATGATATGACCAATCCTTACAATGTCGAATATGGATTGGATGATATAGACAAAGAGTTGGATGAATAAGAAGATCAATGACATTGAAATGTATGAGTTATGCAATTATATTATCTATTTGATATTAATTTCTTGATAGAATTATCTTTGACTTATGTGATTACATAATTAATTCATGATATTTTTAATTTTTATGCCATTACATAATTAATTCATGATGTTACAACTATTGTAGCTCTCCTATGATCACAATGAATAGTGTTTTGGGGAATTTCATGAAAGATGACACATTGATCGTAGTAGTGAAATAATTGCAAAGTCATTTAGATATTTTAGACCAATCACCCTTCGCAATGTCATTTTTAGGATCATCTCCAATTTGATTACTAGGACACATAAGGTAGGATTTGATTGGCTTATCTTGGAGGAACATTGTGGCTTTGTGTAATATGAGAAAATTTTGGATGGGGTAGTTGCTATTGCTAAGGTGGATCACTCCTTTCTGCGAAGGCCATACACTTATGATTGGGTCAAGTGTTCTTTTCTTTAAAAAATTCCTATTGCCTTTTTGATAGGTTATGATTTGATTAGATGGGTTATGAAACACTTATTTCAAGTAATTTATGTCTATTTTAATTTGTAATTTATTAAATTCAAACACATCCAAAATTATGTCCCTTGCTTTAATTGATTATTATGTTATTTAATTATTAACTCAAATGACACCTCCAATTTAACTATATCTAATTGAATTTATCTAAATTGTTGAACATTTTTAGATCAAATTTAGTAATTAACTCAAACAACTTTGCCAATTTAACTAACATCTTTTAAGATATTAAACAAATATGATTTATGAAAGAAGTATATTGGCATGAAATTAAATATGATTTGTATTCCAATGTAAAAACTACAAAGAATGGAAACAATTCTTTCAACACAAACTATTATGTAGTAGTCAATTAAAATGAAAAAGCTTACTCTATATTAGTTGGGATACACAACTAAGAAAATGATCTAAATAGTCTAATAATTTGACCATTAGCATATAGCAATTTCTATAGAGTTGTAGATCTCTTCCATTTCAAAAACACAAAACAATATTAGGTAGATAATCAAACATCTTTCATTTCTATAGTGACTTATTTATCCTAGAGAAACTAAGTATATAGTATACAAAGAAAACGAACAAACCCACAACTACCCCTATTTTGAAGGAGTTTAGTTTTCTCTCCTTCTTGATCTCCCTAGTATTGTCTAATTATTTTAAAGAGACCAAGGGTCATAACACAACTTTATTCAACCCACTAAATAGCTTAGTTAATGAAACTTGACAAAAGCAACAAAACAAGTCAATCGATCAATGGATCAAACGGATCTTTGAGATCGTCAATCTTGCTTTTAAGATCAAGGCAAGATCGGATCGTCGATCAATCTTTTTTTTTTCGTCAGGGAAAGGAAAGATCATATCGAAAGACGAGAGGATAAAGACCGTCGGGCGCGTCGAAGATCGAGGTCGGATCAAAGATAAACCAAAACGAGGATCCGGGCAGCCGAAAAAGGAAGACGTCGAAGGCGACGTCGAAGATCAAAAAAATTATCTCTTTATCTCTCTACCTCTCTCTATCATATCTTTAATCAAATGGCATGCTACATATATTGTGTCATTGGAAAACAAGTTTCAACTGCCATTTAATGGTAAACCAACTGTAGTGTAACGGTAAAATCTGCTAAAATATCAGGTAAAAGCCTATATATACTATTCTATAATAATAAATATAATTATATTATATATAATTTGTATTATATAATAATAAATATAATTATATTATATATAATTTGTATTATATAAAAATATACTTATTATTAATTATTAATTATAATAATTTTATATGTATTTAATAATTTTGTTAAAGAATATAATATATAATTATAATAAGTTGAATAATTATATAATTTATTATGTAAATATAGCTAATATATACTTAACTATATTGTAGAATAAAAAAAATAGCTAAATGGCACCAAAATTTTCATTTTAATTAACATACTCTAAAAACCTAGCTCGTCAAATTGGAAAAGTGAAAGGTCAATATCAGCATCAAGGAACAAAGGAAGAGTTTCGATCAGGAGTGAAAACAAGGTCCATACTAGCGCCGAGGAAGAGATTAGATTAAAGCAAGGTCAATACCAGCGTTGATGAAGAGTTTGGAGGAGTGAAAACAAGAAAAATACCAGCGCCGAGGAAGAGTTTGGAGGAGTGAAAGGTCATTACTAGCGCCAGGGATGAGGTTGAGGGCACTCAGGGAAAATCCACAACCAAGGGACCATGAGTACTATAAGTTTGGCACCCCCATTCTCTTTAACCTACATTTTTCATGCCAAGTTTCCAATTTAGATGCAATCTTTATGCATGCATAATAGGGATAATAGGAGCTTCATGCCTCAAACAAGGGTTTCAAATTCAACTCAAACATTCAATGGGAGTAAATGTGGATTGACCTCTATGATATTGCACTCAAGTTTTGCACCTAGAGCACACATGCACAAAGATCATGAAAACATATTAAAACATAGGATCACATAGGCAAAGAGATTCATTCCAAGCAGAAAAAAAACCTTAGATAAAAGCTCATGGTTCACAAATGATATGCAAAAAGATCAACCTAATACATGGTCTTCACATGCCATAATGGTCTGCACCTGATTCTTCCAATGCTAAATGTGAATCTCTGAATTCTTTGCAAACTGGCCTTTACTTCGTCATGCACAAGCAACTTACAAACCCCACAAATTATATTAATAGCCTCAAAACAACAATGTACATAGGTAATTAAAACCCAAAAGCTCTCTGAAGTGCATAAATACCTTGAAGAAGATGTTGGCTGATATTTTCTTTGCTCAATGCTTCACAAAACAAAATGGAAACACAAAACACATCCATATACACAACAAAAAATTGTATGCAATTTTTTTTTAGGAACTTGGATCTCATGGATTTCACAAGTACCCTACACAAAGAGAATCATCTACACAAAAGGAGGGATATTGAATGTAAACAAAAACACTTTTTTTTTAATTTAATTATGCAATAATACTAGGTCATAAATGAACCCGTTTTGCTTTGATATCATGTTTGAGAACTCATAATTAAGTCCCACTAACTTTCGAGGTTCAATTTGTTGGTGGGAACATGTTATTCTTTGTTGTACGACCTACCTCAAATCTTATGTTCACAAAGTTGCTAAAAACATAAAACAATAAGTATAAATTCGAAGGTACAACTAAAAAGGGGTTATTTCCTTTTGGCCTCCTCCACCTCTTATATTTCAACATAGCATGTAATTATGCTTACATAACATAAACTCAAACATATGGAAGTTTATAGGGGCAAAGAAGCCCAAGTATATGCTAGGCTAAGATAGATCTAATGAATGGAAATAGAGGCATACAATTCTTCTTTAATACCTCCACCACAAACATATGCAAGGAAAGGTCTCCTCCCTTCTTGGTAGTGATAACCTCCTCCACACACAACCCTTAAAAAATGAATAGAGGAATATAATTTTTGAAGAACTCAAAGTTGATTCTCTCCTACCTGATGCAATTAGTCATTTTATCCTTACAAACATTTATAGTGATTACTTGATGCATGTAGACTAATTCTTCATAATAGAATAATTTGATCATACTTTTCCAATGATGGAATTATGAGAAAACCTTAGGTTAAATGAATAATTCCTAGCTAAGTTCTTTAAATCATGTCCAACCGTATAAGAGAAGACCGCTACTATGTGTACTTGGATACCATGGAGAAAGGCTCTTTGGGCTCTTTCATCAATCTAGGTATTGTTCAATTTTAACACCTAAAAGTGAGAATGAAGAACCTTTCCTACAATGGTGGCCAATTATGCTTCTCAACACCTAGATTACAAAATCTTTGTCGATATCATTGCCATCACAATTAAACCTATTGCTTGAGATATAGTCATACGGGTAAACAAATTGGCTTTCTTGATAGTAGATACATTCTAGACAATTCAATCCTTGCATCAGAGATTGTTGAATGGGCCCAACAAACTACTCATGATGCCCTTACTATTAAGTTAAAACTTCAACAAGGCATATGATTGCATCAAATGTCCTTTCATGACCTTTGAATGAAGAACCTCCATTCAAAAAGGATGCCATGTCAAGACTTTAAAATGAAGTTATTTTTTAATTTAAATATTTCATGTCCAAAATGCTTCATAAAAGGAACCTTTGCATGAAGGACCTTCATTAGAAGATCGGTCATATGAAGGTTCCTTTAATGCCATCCCATTATAGCTCTTAGAGTTGTTAGAGATATTTTTGTTTTGAAGTAGAGATTGGACCATCAAATAGTGTCACCATGACTCTACCAAGATATCCATCAAATTGACAAACCCTAACTTACCCAAGCCTCTTTACTCCTAAAAGGCTTGTAGCCCTGCCCCGTAGGATAGTCAAAATAAAATCCACATATAAGCTTCTATCAGGCCCAAACCACTAAAATTAGACAAGTAATATATACCCCTACAAAGTCTCAAAACCTTCTTTCTTGATAGTGGATAGTAAAAGACAAATGGACCAAAACAATGCTGCTCGAAGAGGCCTAATTGGCAGGCTACAATAGGACAGTTGACTATCTAGGCTCTCCCCTTCACCCCAAAGCCTTGAAATAGGTTCTTATAGGCTAGTTACACCCATTTCTATCACTCCTAAGTTCCTTCACAGTTAAAATCACCCTAAACAAGCAAAAATCAACTTTTTGCTTCACAATCTAGGCCCGTCACATGAGGATGCCAGGCCTAGAACATTGCAAAACTTCCTCCACACAGCATGCCATTCTATAGAACCCTAAAAATATGAAAATATACACAAAAATATTCCATCCCACCAAGAATTAGCATTATTACAATGTGGAGATGGAAGAAAGAGACATTCTTCAATCAAAACCCTACTTTTGAGGGTTTTCAGACCTATTCCTGCTAAATTGGCGATATCTTATTTTATACTCAATGAAAAATTGTCAAATCACCTCCAAAAGAAAGCTAGGTCCTCCCTCTATCCAATAATAATAGGATTTTATCAATATAGTATGTACAGAGGATGTACCACGCAATAGAACAGGAAATTTACACACAAATTTTCTAGAAAACAACAAGATTTTGCATTAGAACTTCAAAATGATTCATCAACCCACATGACTCGACCAAGAGAGGCTTATTTCTATCTTCAACCAACCTTCCCAATGTCCCACAACTTAAATTTGAATTGGTTGTACGTTGGGAACTAACAAAACATCATTTAGACACCTAATTGCCTAGTTAAGGCAAGTTAATATAACTTCCACAAGCCCGAATACAAAGAGCCTTCAAGAGGTGTCAAAAGGCGTCAAAACAATTTAAAAACACCAAGGAAACTCCCCTCAAGAACCTGGTTGCATCATGGCAATTTTGATTCTTTAATTTTCCAAGGTGCACCAAGCTTACAAAGTGAGGATGGAGACCTTGTGATTACATTGAAACTTATCACCAAGACTCAAAACCTACTACAAGCCTTTGAAGATGGTCCTTAGGACCTTATTACATCTTATAAAACTTGACATCAAACAAAAAAAAAACAAGGCCTGAAAGAGGCATGGAGACCCAAGGTGCCCCTGCACCAAACCAACATCCATAACTGACTTACAAACACTTAACAACCCATTATTTTGCAAAATTGCAATTTTGAAAACTTTTAATGTCAACAATTGCAATGGGATGGGAAGACAATATGATAGAAGTGGGATAAGAAATGCATCGTTTGAAGCATCAAAACAATATGCAAAGATGAAAGAAAGTGCTAACCCCTTAAACTGAAAAAGTTTCTTTTAACTTTAAGTTTGTTGGGTAGCCAATTCTTTTAAGTTATCAAATCCTACCATCATACATAATCAAAATGTTGTTGTTTCAAATGAATATGAGCACTAACTTTCACTATTTGAAGATGTTGAAACCTTGTCATAGAGAACTAGAACATTGATGCAACCACTCATCCTACCTTAAAACATACCAAAAGTCTCCTAGAAATTAGACATAGGAAGATTTTAAGATGACTTAAACAATTTTTATTGCCAAAGCATAAACTTATGATGACTTAACTAGTCCTAATACACACTCCCTCCCCATTAACCACTTAGGCATATGGAGTTTATCAGTGGACAATTGAACCACCTCACACGTGCACTTGAATTATGTCTATTAGTGTTCTAATTCATCTTTTTCAAGACAACTTAAACCAAAATATTATGTATGGTGAAACCATTCTTCTACACAATACATTTGAGGCCTTGGTTGTGTAACTGGTGGACCATAGTCACATTTAAGGCTAGTTACAAAGTTTAAAGTCATTAATTGCAAGGGAAAGTCTCCTTCATACATTGATTTGATTTGTGATGGACACATTTGGATGGTAGTAACAATAACTTGCAATCTATCAAGACTTGATTACCATATAACCAGTCAAATTATAGTGATGAAATGATAGATTAATCATAATGTCACCTTGGGATCACATCACTATGAAAAAACTTCATCCAACATCCTTATGAGTGCAGGTACCACCAAATAGGTATTTGTCAGAATTTTCTTCCTCGAGCAAGGGAAATTCAAGAAGAGAAGAGGAAAGTGAGACATGCAGTAGGTCTAAAAGAGGGAGATCAACTAAAGGTCAACAAATTAGAAGAAAATTTCGTAAATGCATGGAATTTTTTCTTGCTAAAGGGGGTCATGTTCTTATGATGATGAGAGCATAGGCAACATCGAGGTGCCCTTGAGGTACAAACATCTACAAAAACAATGGGTACCCAAGGAACTTCCTCCAATAAACACTAATTTTTGTGTCAACAAGAGGATATATCGCATAGCACCATCATCATTACATGGTTTGGGCCTATTTTGCATGGATGGCATAAAGGTCTATTACGAAAAAGTTATTGAATTGATGGAGTATGTTGGACCCTGTTACAGTTACAAAGATTGGATGCAGCTAGTTCGATATACACGAAGTATGTGAACGTATGCACTGTTAGCAAATTATATACAACTAAAAGATAAGGATAAAAAAAAGGAGTGGCTATGTACATTGACGAAAGGCCAAAAGCATCAAGGAATATTGCAAGGTTTATAAACAGTACATGACCTAGGTCAACAAATAAGCAACCCAATTGCATATACGAGGCACACGAGGGAAACCATGTATTCGTATGTGCGATAAAATCAATAATTGTGGGGGAAGAGTCTCTAATCGATTACAATTTGAATCGTTTAGATACAAACATAGTTGCTATGGAGGTGGTACGCACTATATACCATTTTACCCAACCTCCAATTAATGACTCAAATATACCATTTTATTATGTTTTTTTTGTAAGTCTATTAGTTTCGTTTCGATAATGTTTTTTTATATTTAATTTTTGTCACAGCAGGACATTGATTGTATGGGGAAGGCTTCGGCCCAAACCACAGATCGTGATGCATCTTCAAGCGCTTCTACTCGACAGGTTTACCTCATTGTAATTGTACAAATTAGATACAAGCAAAATGTTTTATTATTATGTTTTTTTCATAAGTTTATTGGGTTAATTTTGATAATGTTTTTAATATCCTTTTTGTAGTTGACTAATCGGGGAAAGGCACCAGCAGTAGAGGAGAGCATCCATAGGGTCGAGGTGCAGTCACTGTTATTGGATGATGACATCGCATATTCAACAAACCCTCTCGATATGATAAGGAAGACACAAAAAAATGCAATGAAGAAATCCTTCAATTGTTATTCATAGTACCTCAAACAGATGAGATAAGAGAGAGGGTTAAAATATTGAATGAGAGAGTACAAAACTTGCAAGTAGGTTGTCATGAGGTCTTTAATTATAACATAAGTTCATTCATGGTTTTATATTTTGTACTCTTTTATGTCATGAACTAAAATATGTGTTGTTTTTACAAGATTTTTTGCGTCCTCATGATGTTGTTGGCTATGATTAGGGTACTGCAGGTGCTGCCCGCGGAGTAGGGGTTGGTACAAGTGTCCATCTTGATCTTCCTGTACATACATCACATCATCTGACCCCATCATCCATGCCTATATTTTTGACTAAAATGTTAGCAACACATAGCATGCAGGCATCGAGTAGTACTGGTGATGCAGAGGCCACTAGTACAGGTGATGTTTTAGCAGCATTCCCTGGATCTTCCTGTATTACTAGTATAGGAACATTTCCGGTCACATTTGTGGTGACCGAGGATTTTGTTCCCATAAAGATAGAGAAGGTCCTAGGTAATTTAATTTTTTTAAATTATTATTATAAATAATCCAATTGAAATTTACTTATTGATCACTCTTTTTAGAATAATGATCCCATGATCATTTGGCAGGAAATGATGTTTTTTATAAACATCTAGGTGATATGACATTGGAGCTCTTTGGGCCCACCATACGTACACAGTGGAATGCCCAAAATCAAGATTTAAAAGATGAGCTCATTAATCGTTTAGTTGTGTTGTTCGGTGATAAAACATTCAACTGAACCAAGGTCCTTAAGAAAGTTGGTACCTATCTAAAGTATGTGAGGGACCAATATAGGTCACATTTAGAGAAGAACAAAAAGTATGAGCATCCCCCTATGATTTTGGAGAGGGAGTGGAAGGACCTGGTGTCAGATGGAAAGGAGTAGGCTGAAAAGAAAAAAGGAAAGACACCACCGGGCCAAGGAAGGTATGTGATACTATCAACAATGTAATTATATACTGATTACTCTTTCTCTTTACATAATCTAACATATTTCAAACTTTTCATAGGTTGCTCGACACATCGAAGGCAACAAATGCAAGACTAGAAAAACACGAGCAACACAAACTTGGCTCTGGTACCAGTTATATGAAATTAGCTGTACGAATTGTAAGTATCAGTAAATGAAATATTGCATCCAACTAATAAATTGCAAATGACTTTGGTTTTATCACACCATAGAAGCAAAATTCATGATCTTATGCAAAAATGCAGGGCTCTGAATTCAACAGAGCGTCCACAAAAGAGGACATGAAGATTGCCTTCCAGCATGGCTATGTAGTCGTGGTTGAACGCCTACGAGTCTTGACTGGGAAAACATAATCTTCCATTGCATCTGACATGCAGGTAAATAAACTCAATAAAGTTTATTTAAAATTGAATACTTGTGCAATCTATTCAATATTAATTTCCACCATAAAGTAATTATGTGTCTATTTGTTTTAAATAGACAAGCAATGATAATATTGCACATCACATTGTAATGCAACCTGGTGAGGGTGGAGCACAACTTGCAGATGAAGGTCATGGTGTGCATCTCAGTACTGGATGTATTCATGTGTTATACAAAACATAGTATGGATTAATACAATTAAACATCTTTAATTTCAATTGGTGTATTAAATAATGTAACCTTTCGTGTTTCAACTTTAGAGCATGTAGAGCGTGATGAACATGTTGAGCATGATCAGGCTAGAGAAGATCAGGAACATGATGTGGCCCCATTAGGTAAAGAGGACCACTCTAATGTTCTTTTAAAAATATTTAATTGCAATTGGTGTACTAATTAATGTAACCTTTCATGTTTCAACTCTAGATCAGGATTGAGAGGGTGTTCAGCATGTTGAGCATGAGGCTATAAGACAAGATTAGGAACATGATGTGGCCCCATTAGGTAAAGAGAACCACTCTAATTTTCTTTTCATTAATAAAATACTTGTAACAATAATAACAAAACATATCAATTTAACATTTCTTTGTTATTGCAATAGACCCCCCCTTGCAGCAACCTCCATGTCGTGATCAGTACAGGACTAGGCGTACATTAAGATCACGAGTAGAGGGCAGAACAACTGAAGGGGACATAGATGATTTAGAAAACGATACTCAACTTTAGCTTTTTTTAGCTTCAAAATTAAAGAAACAAAGAAAAAAGTGATTGTAATCATATTATGACAACCATATTTTTGATAATATGTAAAAACTGAATGAATGAATGTTATATGTTATTAATGGATGAATGAATGTTATATGTTAATGAATAAATGTTATATGATATTAATGGATGAATGAATGATTAATGTTATATGATCAAGTATGGGGAATTGAGAGTGATGTGAAGGAGGGGGGGAAGAGCCAAATGAGCTTCCACCATCACGTGGTTGGCCCTGTTAAGTAGAGAATATTAAACTATTCTCGAAACAAAGAGAAGCTCAATCCAACTACATCCAAGTATCTTTTTAATTCCTCTATCTTTCACCAATATCTTTACTATTTGAACCTCGTACAAATGTTTTACATGAAGAACTCATTATTGTGAAATGTGCCTCCAGTTGAGTAAACTGAATCCATGCTCTACATCATAATTTGAAGTTGTTTCCATTCCAATGTTCTAAGTTTAGTTTGTTTGTATGGCTTTGTATGAATACCACATTCTGTTGTGTGCGGATTTGGTTTCAAAGCTCTGTTTATTTTGTTTTTAGTGGTGACATTATAACTCTAAAATTTGACTTTTTGTGCATAACAGGTTAGAGGAAAAATTGGCAGCTCTGAAAGGTTTAGAGGCTCGATTGAGATAGATACATGGATATTTGGATCTTGTTGTTGATGGGAGGCTTCCACTTAACCATGAAATTTTGTACCATCTACAGGTATGCAAAAAAAATTCTACTTACATTCATTCAACTTACTATCTTCCTTACCCTTGTTAAGCCACAACAATAACTAGCACACTGTCATAATGCTTCAATCTCAGTCATTAATCTTTGTCTGGACAAAAAGGATAATAGTCATTAATACATTACTAAGGGTAAACATATTTCATAAAGACCTATGGAGGATAAACCATAGTCTACCAATCCATTAGAGACTCATAGTGCATAAAACCATTGAAAATAAATCATAGTCATAACCTTTGCTAAGGGAAGATGATAGTCTTTTGAACTGTTTAAATTTCAGCTTCATTTAGTTTTAATGCTATTTTGAGATATTTTTGATTTATTTATATTTGAAAATGAAAATTTCAACATCTGCTTAAATGCTCATGTTCAATGCATCCCCTGTGCATGCATTTTCAAGATTCTAGATTACTTTACATGCCAAACATGATTCCCTCTCCCTCCTATAGTATCTAAAACTAGGAAATTGATAAATCTTGTTAAGGTTAGGTACTTTCTATTGCATAAAAATTATTACTCTCTGCCTATATTGTCATAGACTAATGTTTTCGGTGGTTGGGTATTTCTTCTTGTGTTCAAGATCAACACATTATGAAGACAAGACATGGGCCAATCTCTGTTTTTGTGTGTGGGGATCAGCAGAAGTCAGCACTCATTACTTATCTCGATGTTACCTTGAATAGTGAGTATTCTTCAGTGTTTTTTTCAATGTTGTGTGTCATTTTATAAATAACGATCAAATTGGTTATCTCATTGCATTATGAAGCCAAAACTGCAATACTACAAGTATATGTCAAAATTCTAGAACTTTTCTTTTGGCACACATTATTGAGGAATAAATCTCTTGCATTCGTGTGCTCATGTAGGTCTTTTTGCATCCACCTTGTATGAATAGACTTCAATTGCTTATTTTTTGTGTTGTAGGTAAGTATTTCCATAAGAGAGGCTATTAAATGTTCTTAATGATATTAATGCTTCAAACTTAAGATTTATTTCATTGTTATAATGATCAAAATGTTATACTTTGCTATACATTAAAGGATTCTCTTGCCCCCTACCCTTTGCTCTCTCCCCCCTCCTTTTAAGTATTTTCTTTGTCATAAAAGATTCACATTTCTGTCTCATTTACACAAATTTATCTGAAGCTCTAGGAGTGACTAAAAATATGTAAAAGATGATGGATTGTGTCTAAACAACCTTCCATCTTATAGCTAATTAAATCCTTAATGTTTGTATATGCATGTGTAGCAATAAGGGAGCCTATGTGAAGATTGAAATTTAAAACATCACTTTGGTATTTTTCCTTTGGTAGTGAAATGATATTTCGAGTAATACAAACCTACACACATAAATGCGTTTTGCATTGTTAATTCAATACCATGAAAAGTGGAATACAAAAATATCAAACCAAGCAAGAATAATCAATTCATAAGATTATTTTGTTCTAATAGGGTTGACTTTTTGCTTGTTTCTTTTTGATTTTCAGGAAGTCATCAATATAAACTTGGCTTTCCCGCCTTCTCTTGCCTCATGGCCAGAGAGTTTTTGAAGAAGGCATCAAAGTAACCTTCAAGATTGACAATGGAAATGAGTACAAGGTCAGTATAACTTAATGTTAATTGGGTATGATTTTATTTGTTCAAGACCAATTTAGATTCATTTTCTGCTCACACTACTTTTATTTACATTTATTTTTTACTAATATCTATTTTCCTTTACATTCATATTCTTCTATACATATTGTATTTACAATAATGTTTTCTTTAATTTAATCTAGGGGAGAGGACCCAATACCTGAGCATGTTTCAATAGTTGTGATAGTAGTGGTTTATATAATGCCCAATATTTTTATCAATATTGGACCAATAGTTGTGACTTTAAAGTTGTTAGTGTTGATGATGACTACCCATAATAAAAAAAATGTATTCCTTTGATCTAAAAAGAAACCAATCATGTGATTGCACATCAGTGCTCAATAAAACATGTTGTGAATGCACAAATATTGGTCTCACTTTTTTTTTGGGTCTTTTTGGACACCTTGACAAAAATCATGTTGATGTTGCATCATATTTGATTATGTGGCCTTGAAACCTTAGTTATAAGCATGGGACTTGTCAAGTAAGCTGCTGTAAAAAATTGGGTGTGATTTGAAATTTCCACATAGGATAATTAGAAGTGTGAAGTTAGGGTGCTCAACTACTAGGTCCTCTTCATAGCAAATCCACTTCATGTCTTCTCCATGGGAGAAGAATAGTTTGAAAGCAATTTTTGTCCACTTCATGTCTTCTCCATGGGAGAAGAATAGTCTGAAAGAAATTTTTTTGGTTTGGAAAATTGCTTTGTAATTTCACTTCGATGTAATAATTAAGGACAAGGCAAGTTTCTTTACATTTTGTTACTTATATTGCCTATTGTCCCCTATTGCCATGAATTAGGTATGAATATTTGGTTGTATTTTAACACACGATTGTAATCCTTTTTCTCCCCTTGTGTATGATTCTTCTTGCTCACTTTCTCTTATATTTGGGGATGATGTAAGGCATTCATCAAACTTGTTTTCATGCTAACCCAAGTATGGTATGAAAACCTATTGTTATATGTTCCATTTGTTGAGAAGTGATTCCTCCTATCATGAATTTAGTGAGCTATAAAAATTGAACATAGAGCTACTAAAAGTTGTACAACTTTGCTTGTTTTGCATACAACCCAACCTTAGACACTTTGAATAAATGATGCAAACCTTTACATGTGTATGTTGTGGTTATTTATATGATCTCACCTTGTGAAAATGCGTAGAAGTTCTTAGGATCCAAGTTTGAAGGATGTTAAGTTGCCACTAGTTTAGGAAGAGGAAAGTATGTCTTGAGGAATTTCAAGGCAAAACAATCAAACACCTATACCAAATCACCAAGGCACATTAACAACCATCTATACCTTCTCACTATAACCAATTATTAGACCTTCAAGACAATAGGTTCATCATCTACTTCACAACTCTGTCCATTCCAACTTACTGTCCTTTTTGCAGTCAAGTCATCACTCATGCATATTAGATTCACCATACCTAAATCATTAAGAACAACATACACTGCCTTCTATACCTTATCCTTCACCAAAACACCAAGGGCCGTGTTTAACAAACCAAATGCAATTGCTAACTTTTCACTATGGTGGTAGATAAATGATTCTTTTTTCTTCTATTCCACAACATTAAGTAAAATTCTTGAAACTAGATATACCTTGTTGTCTCCATGTGCCAAGCCAATTTCTCCAATATAGACTTATTGGGTGTCACCAATATAGAAGATAGTCACCAATATAGAAAATTTATGCAATCATTCCACAAAATATTCTTTATTCCGAGTCATCTTGAGTTTTCCTATAGAAATAATGGTTTTGCTATGTGATTATAAGATCATCAAATCATTGAGCTCAATGTTGTAGGATTGGAGAGTTTTTCCTTATATTTCCATAGGTATTTCTTTAGTCCTCTCAAATTTATGCATTCATGTGTCATTTGAGAGGGTAATTCCATAAAGGTTTTGTCACAATGGAAGAATAATGCATTAACTTATGCCCATCACGAAAATAACAAGGGTTATTATGGGGAAATTTGATAGGAAATGAGTAGATCCCAAAGTATGCTACAAGCCTTCAAACTAAAACCTTGTTCATGATAGAAGATTCTTGTTTTGTGACATGGAAAGAATACATTAAGTGATTGACAGACCAAGGATAGTGAACTATGTAGAAATATATGAAAGGGAAGTGATCAAGCATCTGCTACTATGGCAAGGCCAAGAGACATAGGTGGGTAGAGATATTAAGCACAAGATGGTGACAATCAAGATAAGGAATTAATGTTAAAAGATAGAGCATAGTCCATTAGAAATCATTGGAAAGACATGAATTCCAAATGATCATTAACAATGTCAAGGGGCAGTGACTTCATCTCAAGAGATGGTCATTTAAAATACATGTCAAGTGGACTGTGCAAAGATAATTGAAGGTAGTGAAAGGTGACAAATCTAAAAGCCTTTTAAAAAAATCTATTTTGTGCATATCCTGCAATCATTGCAGTCCATGAGACCACATTTCTTTGAGGCATTTTTTCAAACAGTTCACGTGCCTTGTCTATGCTTTGACATTTTGCATACATGTCAACAAGGTAGTTGCAACTACATCTGATGAAAATCCTCTATCCTATATGTTTTGATGGATGTCCATACCCTATTTTGTCAAACAATTCACATGCCTTGTCTATGCTTCGACATTTTGCATACATGTCTAACAGGGCAGTTGCAACGACATCTAATGAAAATCCTCTATCCTTTATGTTTTAATGGATGTCCTTACCCCATTCCAAAGCTCAACCAAATACTTTAAAAAAAAAATTACATTGTTTCGTCGCAATTTCGACGAACTCAACCGACGAAACAACAAAAGAGTCCGACGAAGTTGCTATACCTCTGACAAAATGTTCATCGATATGGCAAGCCCCTTTCGTCTTAATGTCGATAAACTAAACTGACAAAACAACAAAAGCATCTGACGACATCACTATACCTTCGATGAATCTTTCATCATTATGACTTACCCCTTTCGTCGCACTTTCGACGTCATTCTGGTGTTGTTCTGACACTTTGATAGAGGCATACCAAATGTGTTTTCGCTATCGTTCGACACTAGATCGACACATGTTTCGTCGAACTTCCAACGAAAACTTGATCCCTTTTTCGAGATGATGGTCAGCGAAGTTATGTCTCTATTTTAACATTTTAAAGTTTATCGGGAAAGCACGAAAACTTTACGATGAAAAATGTTTCAGTGTTTCATCGGTATTCTGACAATCGTTTATCAAAATTTCAACAAACATTCATCAGAAATTGGAGCCAAATACATTAGTGAAAGTCTCCTAGAAAAAATTTGAAGGTGAAGTGCTGAAACTATGGGTAGCCTGGTCATGTTTGAAAGGATTGCAAAGAGGAGAAAAAGAAGAAGAAGAACTCTTCTTATAATGATTCTTCTCATAGTGAAGCAGATTCCTTCATTGCAGCCTTGGTAACTTAGGCATCCGATGATGTTTGGTTGATAGATTTTGGAGCATCTTTCCACATGACATCTCATAGAGACTGGTTCACAAAGTATGAAAAATACAATGGTGGAAAGGTTTATTTGGAAAGCAATTCATCTCTAGAAATAGTTGGTCGTGGAA
>VDFB02343951.1:0-10341 GCA_007258455.2 Sequoia sempervirens
AAAAACTTTTTCACCTCTTCTCTATGATGGGTGCATTTAAGGGGGGAAGCTTCAAGTTTGATTGCCTTGGAAAATTTTCCAACACTTAGTCAAATTTTCAACCTGCTCGCCCTTGGTTACTATTTTTAGTAACTGCTTGATTCTCGAACTTTTGCAACTCCATTTGACTTGAAATTTTTTCAACGTGATCCTCATGACCTAACTGTCCTGTTCACACTTGCCTTCCGTGCTGACCTGCTATTTTTAGTAACTTACTGGTTTTCAAACTTCTGCAACTCGTATTAACTTGAAATTTGCTCCATGGGATCCCCATGATCCTTTTGACCTGTTCACACTGGCTTCCTATGTTGGCCTGCTATTTTTAGCCCTGTTCTGGAGGTGACTTACTATAAATAGTAAGTACTCGGATTGCGCTCAAATTTCACGAGTGGATTGCTTGAAGGATGCTGATCGCAATGGGATACATCCGTTTTCAGAGATTCTGGCATTTTACCCCTTAGTTTAGGTGCCAAAGTTGGAAACCCTAATCTGACTTGCATGTGCCTCAAATGACCTCCGTTTGACCCCATTTCTGTTGCATGTTGCTCTGTTTGCGAAACTGAAGTGCTGGGGAGCTAGTGGAGTGGACTTGCTAAAAATAGTAAGTGCCTGAAAAAGTGGCCAACCACCTGTCAGATGCATTTGCACATCATATTGCCTGGGAGATCTCAAAAAACCCAGAAAAACCCAGAAAATTGGTCTGCATGCGAGCACCGGCTAAAAATAGTAAGTCCCTGAAAAATGATCAACTTGTCTTGCATGTCACATTGTTGCGAGGCTCTCGAAAAACCCATAAAGAATATCCTGACATGCATCGAAAAATCATACATGCAAACCCTAAAATGGCTCTTGGAGCCAGAATTGCTGAAAGTTATCATCTCGGCTTGCATGTTATACCATTGCGAGGGTCTCGAAAAACCTAGAAAGATTCTCGAGACATGCATTGAAAAAGCACACATGCAAACCCTAAAAATGTCTCTCGAAGCCTGGACTACTAAATATAGCAAGTTGTCAGAATTCAGTGGGAACCTGTTGGAAGACTTCTAATTGCAAAGCCAAGCTCAGATTTCAATTTGCTCACTCGAATTAACTTCAAACTGACCTGAAGAATGCAAACCCTAATTTCTCAGACTTAGCCAAAATTTCCATTTAAGCTCAAAAGATGGGCACATCCCCGAAAAGACAAGCAGAACAAGAGAGAGACAGCGGCGAAACCAACCAAAAACCAAACCAAAAGACCCGAATGGAGCAAAAATTAGGGGGTCCCCATTTTGAATGGGGTGATGTGTGAAAAGGTCACAACACATCCCTTGCCCTCACTATCCTTTATGTGGACATATCGAAAGCCTCAAGCACTTTTTTTGTTTTTGCTCTTGGGCGCAAGAAGCTTGGAGTTTGATCCACAACCTTTTCAAACCTTTTTGTCCTTCTCCATTCTCTTGGCATATGGTTTTGTTGGGGGATTGACCTTGACTCCTACATAAATACACCCAACTTTGGTATTGTTGATGTGTTTTTCGTGACCGCACCAACGCAGAATAAAGTCGCCAACGGCTACCCTATCCTCTCTTGATCAAAGTATTCCGCACGCTAAGATTGCAAGAAAGTTCGTGCGTTCAACTCCAAGGTTCCTTTAGTGCGAATAGGCTCAGTTTGGCTTGGTGTGATTTGCTGGTATTTCAAGGGGACTTACGAAATTGTTAAATGGAGAAAGAAATTCAAATGCTTTCGAGAAGATTTGTACATGGTAGCGGGTTTCTATTCTAATCAAGTACTGAATTGAAATGGGGGGTAGGGTTTGAAGATTCTAATCTGGTAGAATATGGGCTCAACTTGACAAACTTCTGCTTAGGACTTGGCTTTTGCCTCACATCGGCTGACTTCCCGCGAATTGATTGCAGTCTTGATAAAGATATTTCAAACCACCACTTGACATAAAATTACCATCCCCTGTAGCAGTATACCATTATTCCAATACACATGATTGGTTAAATGTTTCAGTTGATACATAAGCGAACTCACCATCAGCAAATACACTAGTGGTATGGATAGACGAAGTTGCTTAGATCAAACACCACATTCCACAATTACTATCTACTTGCATGGAAATGAAATTTATGCTACTCTACGCTACTTGAAGTAGAAGGGATGAAGAAACCTCGCTAGCTATCCACAACAAAGATGAATTTCACCATCAATGAAAGATCTTTTATTATGAAAGTTTTACACGACAATTTCTTACTAAAGTTTTCAAAGGAAAACTTTCCTTCTCCTCCAACTACACTATCAATCTACTTCTAAGTTATTTCTCTATTCTAACTTCTACTCTAATTCTACTATCTCATGCTAAGCTCTACTGAAGGTACAAATGAGGGGGACTCCCCCTTTATATAGCTAGCCAAGTCCCAAAAGACGGCTAGGGTTACAATCAATAGAGTGGCTAGAATCGTGCCACCTCAGCCCTAAACAATATTGCCCTAAAAACCGCCACAAAGGAGAGTGGGGTAATAAATGCGCCATAATGTCCACCATCATCCTTCTAGAAGATTCCAATCTTGAAACGCGTTCACACTGCCCTTGATCTTCTTCTTGACTTTACTCTTCAACTTCTTTGTCACTTGAGCTAACACTTAGCCAATTTCCTGCAACTTTTTCTTCCTTCGAGATTGAAACTTGTAAATTTATCTCCCTTCGAAGGTTGTGATATCATCGTGTTTCACCTCTTCAAGTCATCGTGCTCTGGTCTCGACGTTCCTCTTGCAAAACAAGCAAGGAGAAGAGCATTAGAACACATCATAATATAAATTCACCTTACTTACCTGATTTTCACGCTTTTGATCTTCTAGGCTCATCATTTTTCCCTTCCAACCAACATTCGCGTTCTTCATGCCTTATGGAAATTTTAACCCATCTTGCATTTTGCACGGTAGCACTTCACTCGATATTTCATTCCAACTCAAAACAGAGAAAAAATGTCTTGTCGAGAACTTGATCATCAGGCGATCATTTCAAATTCCTGTAGGAACTGTTTTCCTTACGTTTATTCCTTGCCTTAGAAAATTTTAAATTTTCATAGGAAAAGATCATCAGCTTCAGTGCCCGCCCAAAATCTTTATCAGAATCCCAGACAAGTTGTAGCTGATTTTTAAATCCTCATCAACAAATGCTAATACCAGAAAATTTCTCTCAGGTAGCATCAGTTCATGGGTATACATGACGGGTTCATTTAATTTGTTTTATTTTGAACCTCGGAAAAATAATTTCTCATCAAATTTATTTCATTTTTCAGTAGCATTTCCCTGCTCTGACTTGGAAACATTCATCAACCCCGCGAAGCTAGCATCATCGGACTCCTCACCTGGCAACTTCACTCGGACTTCAGGAAAAACTTCATCACCTTCATGTCCAGGCGTATTTTCTGAAGAAGAAAATATTTTAAATCACCTTGCATTTTGAAAATTTGCCTTAGAAATTTTTATGCCTTTGCCAGTGGTGGAAATTTCATCAACTTCGAAAGAAAAATTTATTCATGAAGGCGCCTAGCACATTTCATTTCTCACTCACCACCTCGCATTTATTTCACATTTAAAAGACATTTAAATTTGCATGCCTTAGCCTTAGCCATATTTTATCACGTGTGAAGGAGGATATTCATCAACGCCTTCAACATTTAAATTCCTCCACCTTAGGCGCACTTCACATATTCAAAAGAGCCTTCACCTTGGACATTAGCGCATATAGCACATCATGGGAGATATTTTATTCCACCAACTTGTCCTTTTTCTGCTGAAGTGAGGGCGCATTTTACACCTGCTAAAGGATAACACCTTTCACCTTTGACCCCCTTTTGACTCCCTTCTAGCATGGGCGCGCATTCTTCCTCCAACGTTTTGGGCACATACATGTTAAGGTGGACCCACATCTTTGTCTTTGTTCTCCTTTGCATGTATTCAACGCCCTGAATATTCCTTTCTGCATGGATGTGCTTTGTCCTTACATGCCTACATTTAGGCGCATATAGAGGAGTCCTCTTTAAATTTCATCAACTCTTTTATGGTCAAAGGCGCATATGACTAGCTAAGCTCCCATTCCGTCAAACTTAGAAGAATCTTTATCTCTCTTGGGCGCATTTGGAAGCTTGAGGTTTTAATTTGAAACACTTAGAAGATTTAACCACCACCCACAACATTCAAGACGCCTAGGAGGGGCCCACTTCAAATTTTAAACACTTCAAATATTCTTTGAATTCCTCATGCAAGGCAAGGCGCATTTTATGGGTGGTACTTTCACTTTTGGACATTTAGAGTATTTTCAAATACCTCCTCCTCCAGGCGCATATCTCATGAAGGGCTTTCAATTTTAAACGGCTTAGGAAGTTCCTTTACCCAGCCACCTAGTGATGGGCGCATATGAGCCCACGTGCTTTCAGTTTGAGGACTTAGAAATTTTTAAGAACATCCTTCTTCCTTATGGGCGCATATCAGAAGTTTGACTTCCAGTAGAGGGCGCATTGAGGGTCCTGGCAATTTCTCACGCTTTAGCCAAGTTTGCTATCAAGGGCGCATTGAGCACATAGTGCTTTCAACTTCAAGAGGGGGCGCATTTAACTACATCAACTTTCAATTCGGCCAAGCCTTGCTTAAACAGATTTCTTTATCCTGGGCGTATTTTTAAAGAGGGAGCTTTAAGGCGCATATGAGGGTCTCAACTTTCAGTTTTGACTTGGGGCGCATTTCAGACCTGCAACTTTCATTTTCATTGCTCTACACACTTAGGCGCATTTGAGTGGGTTTACTTTCAACTTGAGGCGCATTCTACACATCCAACTTTCAATTCCTGACACTTAGAATATTTTTGAGACTCATCTCCCAGGCAAAGGCGCATATGATGGGTCCTACTTCCACTTTTGCCAAGGCGCATAACATAGGTTGTACTTTCAGTTTCAACGCCTTAGACAAATTTTCATGTTTTTGCTTTGGGCGCATATTGCACATGCCACTTTCATTTTTGTCATAGGCGCAAATCACCTATCTAGCTTCAAGGCGCATTTTATACATCCAACTTTCAATTTTGGCTTTGGGCGCATTTGGCATGGTCAACTTTCAGTTTTGGCCTTGGGCGCATATGACCCCCTGAGCTTTCAATTCCATGCCTTAGCTGATCTCAAGCCACCTCCAAGCGCATTTGACACCTGCAACATTTATTTTGAAGAGGGGCGCATTTGGACCCATAAGCTTTTAATTTCGTTACTTAGCCAATTTCCATCCAATCACCAAGGGCGCATTTGACATGGTCTCCGTTCAATTTCCGACACTTAGTGAATTTTTCATGCTTTTAAAGAGGGGCGCATTTCACAATGTCTACGTCCAATTTAAATGCCTTAGAAAATTTTTACTTCCTCCTCCATGACCTTGGGCGCACTTTGACCTTGCAACGTCAAGTTTTCCAGACTTAGTCATTTTTTCAGTCTTTGTTCTACCTTGAAAGCGAGTTTCACTACCGGACTCGAAATTTTATCCATTTTAGCAAATTTTACGCTTGCTGTTGATTTTCCGTGGTCAACCCTAACTCACCCTGACTTTCTATTTTTAGAAAGTTCTTTGAATTTTGTGCCGTTGACTGAATTCTGACCTTGGAAAGCTCGATGTCTGCCCTGCTTTGAGTTTCAACTGGTTTGTGCCGTCAGTGCCTGATGCCTGTTTGTGCTTGCTATTTTTAGCAACCTGCTAAAAATAGAAACTTCTCAGAAAGTCTTCAAATTTCACGTGTTGAATGCCCGAAACATGGTGATTGTGACTGGATGCTGTTTCTGCGTGAGTGTCGGGTCCCGTCCTTGATTTTAGGAACCCCTAATTGACCTGCTAAAAATAACAACTATCTGATTCTTCATTCTCTGTAACTTTGTTTGCCTTGAAATTCGCGCCACGGATTACTTATCACATGCTTGACTTGTGCTTGCTGAGATCTGCGCTAACTCGCTATAATTATAGTCAGTCAATAAGTGACTTACTATTTATAATTTCGGTATCCGAACACATTTTACTAAAAATAAGGTGTTCTCCGATTGCCTTCAAATTTTGCCAAGAAGCTTCTAAGGATGTCAATTGCGATGGATACCTCAGCTGGAACGTTTTATCCTCCGATTTCATTTTTAGCGTCAAGCTCGAAACCCACTCAGTATGTCGCCGGGGATGAGTCTGCTGACTGCTTTAGTTGTATGGCTGGGCCACTTATGCTTTCGAGGTAGTCGAGTAGTCGCCCAAGTGACACCGCCAGTGGCTAGAAAGTACGGAAAAAGGACCCAATCGGGTCACGGACATCTTGCATGTCATAATCGCGCTCAAAATTTAAAAACCCGTAAAAACCTGTAAAATCTTCAATATGCACGCATCAAGCAAAATAGTGTTCCAAAAGTGATCGGCTCAATTTGTATGCCATATCGCTATGGTTTTGAAAACCTGTGAAGAATTTTGACATGCAAAGAAACTGTGATCCCAGCCTCGAATTTGTCCCGCGAAGGTGACCGCTTAAAGAAAAGTTGTCCGCTTCGCTTAACCCGGAATAGCCCTGGCTGTGCTCGACGCAAAGGTGATTGGTTTCAATTTCAAAATGTTAAGGATCAATTAGAATTGCACACTTACTAAAACAGGGTGTTGCCAGACCATGAAATTTTGTGGAAACTCACTGAAGCATACTAACAAATAAGCAGTGGTTAGTCTCAATTTCAATTTATTCACCCCATTTGACTTAGGTTGGTCGGAAAACTAAACCCTAATTTTTTGACTTGGGCTAAAACTACGCGAAGTCTGTAAAGACGGAACACTCCCCCTAAAGACAGGGAGCAGTAGAAAGAGAGATGCACTAAAACGACCGGTGCCAAAGCCAAATTAGGGGTCCCCATTTTGGCTGAAGGAAAAGGTCACAACAGGTATGTTTTCAAGGGTGGAGATTATCTTTTTGTATCTGGAAAGATAATATTTTTGCTTTGTTTACCAATTGCAATGGAGATGTTCATTTCTCTCTTTACACCAATGCTATGATTTGCTCTAATTTTTTCATGCAGATTCAAGTGCAATCTAGCAAAGTTGTACTGGAGGTTGCCCATCTTTAGGAGTTGGTAAACATTGGGGAAATGCGCCCTATATTGTTGCCAAGGTGCCTTTGGACTCTTCCTCTTCTCCAAGGGGTTAGAGTGGTCATAATTAGTCTACTAGGATAGGCCATAGATCTCAATTCCAAGGGGTTCAACTTCATAATTCTCAAGGCTTTGCTGCTTGTGGTTGGTCCCAAACCAAGAATGCTTGTGCTTGTGTTTTAAAGCCATCAAAGAACCAAGAATGCTTTGCAACGTTAAGAAAACCGTTGCAAACCTTGTGACACCTGATCTCACCAATTCTTTCCCATGGGTGTGCTCCCTCATCAAGTGAAGAACCCAAGGGTGATTGTAGATATATTTAGTGATCCTCCTCGCGTCCTCTACAGTTGGTGTGATTCAATCTAGTTTTCCTATGTCCTCCAAAAGAAGGTCAAGGACATGCATTGCACAAGCTGTCCAAAAAAGTGAGTGGTGTGTATCTCGGAGGAGTCTTCTTGCTGCCACATATGTTGTTGCATTATCAGTTATGATTTGCACAACATTTTCAATCCCCACCTCCATGCAAATTTCCTCCAACATGTTAACCAAATTTTCTGCATTTTTTTCCATGTGGGAGGCATCAACTGATTTTAAGAACACCACCTCATCTTTACATGCAACAAAGAAATTAATGATGGTACGGTTTTTTCCATCCGTCCACCCATCAAAAAGAATAGAGCAGTCATATTGTTTCCATTTTTCTCTTTGCTCCTCTACTGCTGCCCTTGCCCTTTTAGTTGCTCTAGTAAGCAACCTACAAGTACAAAGTGAAATTAAGTACACAATTTTAATTTGTAAACAAAAAATTAGCTTAAATTTATCATAAATTAAACTTAAAAAACATAAATGTATCAAAAAAATTAAATTAACTAACCTCCCACCCAAGTCTGTGCAAGAAGGCGCCTTGTAGCCTTTTCCTGCAATTGCCAATGCAGTAACCAAATTGTGCCAGTAAGGAGAACTCGCCACATTGAAAGGGATGTTAAAATACCAAAAATCTACACAAGCAATGTCTGCCTGCTCATGCACCTCCCTATTCCACCCAATTGCCTCTAAGGAAGGTTGTGCACGACGTGTGTTTCTAGGCTCAAAAAAATCATGCATGCATGTAAGTCCTAGTGCTCTACTAGAGGTAGATGAAAGGATCGAGGTGGTGGTGGGTTGCCTTTGCACACATGGACCATGAAGAGAGCCCGCTATGCCTTGAGTAACATCATCATCCGACTCAAGGTTGACTGGAGCACCTTGAGAAGCAGCTATGGTTGCTTGCATTGCTGCTTTTGCCTTCTCTCTTTGCAATTTTTTTTTCATCTGCAGCTGCAAGTATGGCATTCATTTGTCTTTTTATTTCTTCTGTGGTTTTAGGACAAGCCTTAGCATCACGTTGAGGGATCCCTGCAAGGTGGCATTTGAAGAGATTGATGCCTCCACGATATACTTTTTCGCATCTAGTGCAAAAGATTGAGCCAGGTTCAGGTCCTAGATAAGCATATTTCCAAGTAGGATCTCTAGCTCCAGGAGGATGAATGCCTACAAATCCCCCAAGCACGGATGGGGCAAAACTTAAGGTAGGAACTAGATGCAGAATGAGAAGCCATTGTCAATTAACCTACACACACAATGACAAAGTGAAAGCACAACATGTTAGTTTTTTGATAGAAAATTTAAAACCAAGCTAAATTAGATTAAATCAAAAGAGATTAATTTAAATTACCAAAAATCTAAACTAATCTAAGATTCTAAACATTTTTCATTAAAAAAAAATGGACTACAAAAAAAATAATAATAACTAGGGTTTTGAAAAAAAAGTGAAAAATGTAAAAAATCTGAAAATTACTTCAAATTAGTAAAATATTAAGCTAATCTAAGATTGTAAACATGTTATTCAACAAAAAAGAGGATTCAAAATAAAAAAATAATTGGGGTTTGAAGAAAATTCGAAAAAATGAAAAAATCAGCAAAATATGTAAAAAAATCAGAAAAATTCATCAAAAAATCTTGTTTTGATGAATATAAATGTATTTAAATCTTTTTCATACTACATTCATGATGATTTTTAAACATAGAATCAACAAAAATGAAGAAATTTAAAAAAAATAAAAAAAATAAAGAATAAGAAAAATCAGAAAACCTACTTGGAAATCCAATTTGCCTTCGAAATTAGATAAAATGCCCTTCAAATCTCATCTCTTCGATGCAAAATCGCTGTAAATAGGTGCACACTGCTTTGGAGAGTGTTTTTGTTGAGTGAGAGCATGCAAATGAGTGAAAAAACCAAGACAAAAATGCCTTTTTGTTCGGCTGCCTGGGTTTTTAGCAGATCGCGCGGGTTTTTTGGAAAAGCTCGCCAAATAAACCACAAGTTTTTCCAAAAAACTCTGGCGAGTTTTTCGGCGTACAAATGCAGCAAAAATACGTTTTCTGGAAAAGCTCACGGGTTTTCTTTTACTCATCGGGTTTTTCGTGAGTGTTGCAACTATGGATACAACCATCAACATATCTTTTAATCAATGTGAACATTGAAAGCAAAGGTGGGGAGATTCATGTTCCCTGCTTGTCTTTTGTACAGAACTTTCTCAGTGACAGTTGTTTTTGTATGCTTAATTTACATTGACATATGCTCGTGACAAGAGAGAGATCCCAAGTGAAAGAATCCACAGATGAACAAAAAAAGATAGATTGTTGCAGCTATAATTATGCTTTCAAGCTCAACTATTCACTAGATTTTGATAAAGAGTAAATAATATAGTTTTGAAATATGCCTCAAGGTAATGCCAAGTTGAACTTGATTAACTACTATATATAAATCTCTGCTTACGACAAAAAGTAGCAGACTCCCACCATACAATTAAGTATGCATATGTTAAGATAATGCCAAATTGAATTTGACAAGTTATTATTTATAATTCCCAGGTTACACTAAAATGTAGCAGACTCTAATTTTCATATGAAGCATTTTCTAAGAGGTAAGAAAGAAATGAGAAACTTCAGAACATTATTTGACAGATATCAGCCATCCGCTTTTTCTCTCAAGGAGAACCATACCCTTTCTATACCATTTGCACATTATATAAAATTTAAATGACTAATTAACTAAATAACTATGCAAATTAGAAATTATAATATCAGGTTAAAGAAAGTACATTTATTTCACTTTTGTGCAGTAT
>VDFB02343953.1:0-15178 GCA_007258455.2 Sequoia sempervirens
TTTTAGCCCCTTCCTTTTCCAATTCTAACATGTATTTTGAAGGATTAAGTTTCATCATTGTGTTGACAATTTTGTGATTTTTAGGATTTTGGACCATTTCTATGATTTCATCTTGAGTCATTACTAGGACATTTTTGGTGATATCCTCCACTTGGAAACCTCCCTCTTGAAGATCTTGTGGTGATTGAGGAAGGTTGAGTGGGGGATTGCTAGACCCGATGGGGTTGATTTCAGGTGTAGTTTGACTCAAGTCACTTGAAGTGGATGTTTCTTTGTTTTCTTCCATGTTTTTCTTGTGTTGAGATCTAGTTTGGACCATAAAATAAGGATCAAATTTAAGGATCAAAGGATGGTGATGAGATAGTGAAAGATGGGTGATTGTGAATGATTGAAATTTTAAGAAACCTTGGAGGGATACTAGAATTTAGGACTTTTGGATTTTGGATTTTGGATTTGATTTGGATTTGGATTTGATAATGAACTTATAAACTCCAAGATGTTAGATGTCGTCTTGGAATAAACTTGTCCACAAGGTGATAATTTAACTAAGTGTATGAATAAGGATGCATCCACACACACTTAGTCAAACAAGATGATTTCAATTTTGATTTAGAAGGATTTTCTAAAAGCCTAGTATGAAGGATTTTTTCCAAGATTCCATGAAAGGGTTGATTTTGATCCTAGGTGAACCTAGAGAGACTTTTGTTTACAACACCTAGGTATTGAAGAACATGCTATACTTCCAAGAACTTTTCAACCCTACAAAGTGAGATACTCAAAACATTGGAAGAGAGCTAGATTTTGACAATAATAGAATGAGTACAAGTTTGGGTTTTCCTTTGATGCACATTTGTAAAATTTATAGAGAAATCTTTCTCTAACTCGATAAAGCATAGACTGATGTTTCTTGAGATTTCATGGATTAAGACATTTGTGATGATTGATGGAATTTGGTTTTGGGACTTTGATCTTGCAGAAAATCATTTGAACAAACATATGTGTGGGGTTCAATTTGTCTTTTATCTTTACTTAATGGATTCTTTTTGCCACAACACTTTCTTACTTAGCTTTTCAACTATATTTCTATGTCTCAATTTATTTTCATCCCACAAGGTCCATTATGTGGAAATCAAGGAAAGTAAGGAAATAGTTCCCTAATGTTGACTTTAGAGAGAGAAAATTGAGATATAAGCCAAAATATTTAAAAGCCTCTAAGGATAAATTCCTAGGGACAATCGATAATACTTGGACTTTTCAAAGGTATTTTCCTCCTCTAAAGGGTTTGAAATTTAATGACCTTGTTAAATGTTTGTTTTCAAGATTTTGGATCCAAGTAATGTGTTTAACTAACTCAAAGATTGCACAATCCTAGGATGGAAAAGAAAATATTTTTTGAATTCCCACTTGGATAAATCTAGCTGCACTTATTCAGAGCAGATGATTAGAAGCTTGACCACACTGGCTCCCCTTCACAACACTCACTTCTACGGGTCAACCAAGCTTCAATTCTAATGAATCTCCCATGATGAACTTTTCATCTCTATAAAGAACCACAAATATGTGGGATGGCTTCAGAGGTTTGACCTCCTGACACCAACAAATATTGGGATTTTGGATTCTAAACAAAGGTTAGTAGTAAGTGCATCCAGTTTAGGGGGTGCAATGATAAAATCCTTGTGAGAGATCTCCCAACCCTTAGAACAAGGGATTTACACATCATAAAAAAATTGGGGGAGAGTTATCATGCACCACTTCCCATTGTTTACAATTTCATTGTAACCACAAATTTATATAGTGGTTTGGAAGAGCTTGGCTTATGCTCATTACCACTTGGGTTGTTCACATGGGGTGAGTAATTTTTCTCACCAAGGCAAGAAATCTAATGGTGAACAATAGCAAGTAAGTACATTCATATTTTGATCAATCTTTGTTTGTGTGAACAAAGAGAGAACACACACAATTTCCTTTCTCACATTAGCAAGCCTTGTTCAATTTTAAAAACCCAAATTTGAAATGTGGAGGAAATCTTTTAGACAACCTAATATCACCAAAATGCTTTTGATTCTTAAGATCATCGTGATGCATGAGATAAGTGCATATGCATTTGGATGGTATTAGTTTGTAAAGAAGACTACAAAACAAGATAAACACAAGTTCATTTTAAATCCTTGAAGACAATAGTGATTTCTTTTTAAAGCACCAAACTTGAGTGTGAAATTGATTGTTCAGTTTTAACCAAATCCAAAAACTAGTGAGTATCTAATGTTTTTTTAACCAACTTTGAGAAAAAGAAAGCTTTTATATGTTCTTTTTAGAACCCAAACAAAATGTAGTTAAGTTATAAAGTTGAAAATAACAATATCCAATGATGGGATTATAAATGTCCCCAAAGTGTTAAAGAACACTTTTTTACAATTATGAAAAAGAAAGTGCCATAGGAAGCTCTTCTTCTTTCCTCCTCTTCTTTGTCACCTCAACCTGCAAAAGTTGGTTAGCCTACAAACAATAGAGCCAAAAAATAGGTCAATGGTCCAAAGAAATCAAAAGCATAAGGCACATGTCAACATAAATTTAAAAATTGACTTTTTACCTTGAACTAGTGTCGCTTCCCACGAAGGTACAGCTATTTAAAGTTTCCAGCGTTTCTCTGCTAAAATAGTGTCGCTCTGTGGAGAAAATAGAAACCGTGTTTGCATCAAAATATTCACCAGCATTTCCCTTTGGAGATTGATAGATCTGGCCCTAGGAAAATCACTACAGCATTTCCCTTTGGATGTAGAAGTAGTGTCGCTATATAGCAACGTTGAAGCGACAACATCGTTGTTTGTCTCCTTAGCATCGGTGTGTCCTGGGAAAGCAAAAAAGAGAAAAAACCACGGAAATGGCCAAAAAAATTTGTTAATTTTGATATTTTTTCCCTCCTCCTAGCACCAAAATGTGAATGCTTTGCCTAGACCTACTCAAACATGAACAAACAATCAAACATTAGTCCTTAAATAAGTGTAAACAAGCATTCCCTATGAAATTCATTTGAACAAAAGAACAAAAAAATGAAGTAAAATACCAAATAAATTAATATTGAAATACTATTCTAATGCTCAAACTAGCATCCCATAGGGGGATTGGTGCTTATTTGATATAGAAAGAAGCCCTTTCCTAATCCCTTGATAAGCTTGATGATGGATGTGTGATTCTTGATGCAAAATGTCAATAACCTAGCTATGGATGATGAAATTCTATGCGAACTTGGATGAAATTGTGGATGAAATCATGGATGCTTTGACCTCAAATGACTATAATATATTTTCATGAAATTGTGTCTACCAAATCAATAGATAAGGCCTCTATTTATAAGGAAGAAGGATTGAAGAGTGAAGAATGGGGAGAATGTGGGATTAAAAAAGGGACCAATGGCATTGTGCCACTTCTCAACATGCTAATGAAGGGAGGTGGAGCACATTTTGAACAATGTTCATGTTAAATGCATGTAGTTGAGATTTGAAAGCCAAGGGGTGGCTTGTGTAAGAGGAGGTGTAAGAACCTTCAATGAAAAGGTGGAGGACAAAAGTCCTTTGGGAGGGAAAATTCAAATGTGTGGAATATTCCAAGAATATGCCATATTTGAATGAAAATAGGGTAATTTTTAATCAAATAAATTGATTTATATATGCAACTTGGTTAGGTTGACTTACTCAAGGGTGGAGTTTAAAAGCTATAGGAATGGGGGAATAGTGTTAGGAGATAATTAATCTAGGATTAATTAACTTAGATGCAATTAGTTTGATTGTGACATTTAATTTAAATATTTGAGTTTATTTAAATCAAATGAGAGGGTATTGGGACATTATTGTTTTAATTAAATATATTGATTTATTTAATTAAAGGATATGACATTAGGATTTTAATTAAATAAAATTGATTTATTTAATTAAAGGAAGAACATTAGGATCTTGATGAGATAATCCGATAAAGTGTATTATATGATTAAGGAGGAAATTTTGATGAATTTAATTAATTAAATAAAGATTATTCAATTAATTGGTTAGTGAAGAAATGATTAAGGAAGAATCGATGTTAGTTAATCAGAATCAAGTGCATGATATGGATCAAAATATTTCGAGTGTCTACATAATCCTACTAGATTTTCATACGTACCGAGAGGGAAACATGCTAGTGGATTGCTTTGCCAATTTGGGGTGTGATAATGAGGATATATTTATAAAGGAAGATGACAAAAAGCTAAAAGATTACCCAATTTTAGCAGAAATGATAAGAAAGAATCAGATATTGAAACTAATTTTTAATGAAGGGTTCGAATGTGCTTAAATTAAGATTATTATTTGTTGAGTAATCATTAAAAAATCTATATCTAATTACTCATTCATCATTTTAAATGGTGTTTGTATGTATTAAGATTTGAGAATAGAACGGAGGGTGATTTGATAGCTGCAAAGAGTATGATTTGATGTGCCAAATGTGTAAATGTCAGAAGAATTTGAGTCCCAAGGGAGTTTGGTATAGCTTTTCATTTTAGGCCCTCCTATCAAGGAAAAGTGGATTGCTTCAAGTAAGCGAAGCAATCATGTTTTAAAGGATAATATTTGTTTTATGTGTTTGTAGGGCAACAATTGTACAAAATATTTTGCCTAATGATTTTCTTTCATTAATTCTTCGGCAAGTTGATGATTTCTTGGGAAGGAGCTAAACATAAGCCAATGCACATAAAGGACATGTTGATATACATGTGTTGATGTTAGAGTATTGTGGTCACTGAGAGGGAGGGGGGTGAATCAGTGATCAAAATCAACTGGATTTAAAAATGTAAACTTTCAAGATAATTCAAATATTTTGCTAAATAAAGAAAGCAATCATCACATAAAATTTGACACAAAGAACAATTTCCTTAGTGGAAACCCTTTGGGGTAGAAAACCACTCAAAATTGGCCTCACTGGCCTTATCTTATCAATTTAACAATTACAATGCCTAACTGTCATATTTGTCTCACTAAAAATGATGCTATCTCACTGATAGTCTTATAGTACTATCTCATTGATAGACTTTTGAAATGTACAAATATGAAAGAATTGTAAACACAGAGTTGGTCTTTATTTCAATAATAACATACTCTATTCTGCAATGACCTTAGAATCAGAGTCACAAAGTTCCAATCTTCAAAAACAATATATTGTAGAAAGATATAATTTGTACTTTTCAAATCCTCTCATCCATCTGAATATGAGCACAACGAAGTATTTAATATGTCCTCTATTTTTGTAATAGAATGAGGAAAAACCTTTTGAAAAACTAAATCAATAACTTCCATATGAAACTGAATCTGCTACTGCCTTTTGCCAAATATGTCAACCATAATCAATCAAAAACCATCTTGCCAAGCAAGTATTAAGAGTAAACAATACATAACTACCACATAACCTGCTGAATTGACACAATAAAGCCACAAGAAACAATAAACCCATGGCCATTTATTTTTTATTGTTAAGAAACAATAAACAAAAACATGTCTTTACAGGCTTGACATAAAAAATTGTATAAAATTCCTCAAAAGAAACTACCAAAAAACCCCAATAACAACTTTAATCTGACATTAAGTTTTGTATAGGATGCTCAATAAAATCATTAACAACCAAACTATCTCAGAATCACAAAACCCCTTATACCAGAAAACAAACCATAGTTCAAGTGCAAGAAAGTCATTAGCTACAAAAACCTGAACAAGGGTTGATTAACCAAAAGAGAATAAACCTTTTTCTTAAAAAGAATACTTGTTTATTTGCTCAAGAAACATCGCACAACATTATTAACCAAAAATATAAAAGCATAAACATTTGTTTTATTTTTTCTTAAGATACTTAACAAATAAGAAAATGTGAAATGAAACATAGAACTTGATATACCAATTGTCATCATCATGCTCGAGTCCAAGCTGACATGTTTCCTTCCAAGATTGTCATGCTATGCCAAGGACACCAATGCCCTAACTGTTTCAGGCCATGCCCTAGCTCGAAAGAGCTCCTTCAACAAAATCAATAATGAAATAAGCTTGGGCACCCTCTGTTTTATGTATTAAAAACCTTGCAAACAAATTCTACAATAAGCTTTCCTAATTACCAGTGCCATGATTAGGGTAATGAACCCTAACATTCAAGAAAATGGATTAAACACCAATGCTCATCAAAGACTTCAAAGACCTTTTCAAAATCCGGCATAATGATGTTCACATTCGGGCATTATGATGGGAAAGAATTCCCATTCAATAAAAAACATAATTACCACCAATTCCTTTTGACTTCATAAAATATTATCATTACCACCTCTTACCAATTGATTTTGAGAAAACATAATGTGCCATCCTTTTAAACAATTCAAAGCTTATTTGAAGAATAATATGTTGTCTTATAAAAATAGAATACATCAATGCCTTTTGAACAAACCTTTGGAATATAGCCTTTACCACTGCTCTTGACCAAAATTCCAATAAGTATGCAAATGAACTTTATTATTTCAAACTAATCCCAAAGAAAATGCCCACTGATAATGTACCATGTCACTCAAGTGAATTTCACTGAGAAAATAAATATCATTACCATGCACCATGATTAATATAAACTGAAACTGCCTTGAACCATTGAACATTATTATTTCAAAAACAATATGACAAATATTGCAAACAAAACAACCTTTTGTCATAGGAAAATCAACATTAATATGTATTGCAATGATCAATGAGATCATAAAAACTTTATTTCTAACATAATCCCAACCAGAGAATGCCAGAGGGGACAACAATTGAGTCATCCACTTTATGCGTGTGAAGACATTGTTAAAAAAAAATTCTGAGTAAAACATTTGTTTTCCAAAATTTGTAGTGTTTCATGATGGTGATTTGCATCAAGCACCTTCCTTGGAGGAGGGTGGTGAAATTAATTATAATTGGCAGGCTTCTAGAGTGCGTAGAAGGGAAACCATGGAATATCTATCGCGTAACTATAGGGTGTGGTTTCCTATTCTTGAATGAGAATTTCCATTTTTCTGATTCTATTGGAGATGTAGAGCTCGGTTAGGCTTTCAAGTCACATTGTTTCCAATTTTGCAAAGTGTAAAGAGGGTATTGGGGGATGAAATCTTATACCCCCATGCAAGAAGATGTGTCTTCCCATTGCAGTTGGTATCCATATTTCTCTCAAACACTTTTGATTTAGTTTAGTCACTTCCAATGTTGTAACTAATTTCCCATAAGGTGGTAAGGGAAGTTTTTTTGTTGGAAAATAGACTATTGATGGTAGTGAAAGCCTATGACTTGTGGAAGGGTCAAGCCCGAGTCTATGGCTTATTCTCATGACATTTCCTTTTGAGCAGTAATGTTTACATTTCCATTTTGGATGCAATTAAAAACACTTTGGAAATGTAGAGTTGTAGGTATCTGTAATTAGCCTTGGATAGACATGGTGGGGTGGTGGGAGAGGACATGGAAAAAGTGATAAAGAGAAGGGTCAGTGCCATATTGGCCCTCATTTCTCATGAGTATCAAGAGCTATTAATTGCTCATGCTATCCCAACAATTCAAGAGTTTTAGGATGTAATGGGTGTTTTTTCTGCTCCAGTCAACCATGGTTTTCAGTTAAGGCACAATCCAGACAATGTTATCTCCTCTCTTCATCCTCAGCATGGGGGTCTTCCAAACCTGAATGCTCCATTTCTAGGGAAAGACAATGAATAAGGTCTCCATGAGTAGCAGTGGGAGAACAAAATTCAAGTTGATGGCATTGAGGAATAAGGGTTGGGTGCCTATGAAGTTTTTTGGAAAATAGCTGCAAAGTGGGATTAGTGAATACATAGAAGTTTTTTGTAAATTTTTGTATAAAAAGGTTATCTTGAGCTGATAGTCTACTAAATCTGTGATTTTGATGGGATAATCATAGGTGAAATTTACAATGTAAGGGAAAAGGGTAGATTTGTAGACATTCAATGATAATTTTTTGATATTTGCAAGATCAACATATTGTAAAATCTGGCTAATAAGATCCTAATGATCATATTTTGTAATATTCTACTTTAATATTAATATAAATATATAGGATATTTCTTTTCATCTAAAAAAAAAGGAAAAATGAATTTAACTTGTCGAGAGGTTTTGTAATGCATATTATCTACATGCAAGAAAAGAAAGTGAGAGATGATGAGCTATAAGTGGAGTTGAAAAAATGAAACCAAAGATTCTTAAACTTAAGAATTCCATGGAACAAATACAATTGGAAATAGGTTCAATAAGGAAAAGGAAAAATGAATTTTTAACTTGTCAAGAGGTTTTGTACATTGCATATGAATTTGCATGCAAGCCAAGAAAGTGAGAGATGATGCTGTAAGTGGAGTTGAACAAATGAAACAAAAAATTCTTGAACTCAATAATTGCATGGAACAAATACAATTGGAAAAAGATTCAATAAGAAAAAGGAAAAATGAATTTTTAACTTGTAAAGAGGTTTCTCATTGGATATGAATTTACATGCAAGAAAAGAAAGTGAGAGATGATGTTATAAGTGTGTTGCAAGTATGAGAAAAAATGGTGGTGTTTTCATTAATGTTGTCATTGATTTCAAAATAGTTCAGCATGTTGCAGATGTGTTGAAATGATGAGTTTCCAAATGCTTTTGAGAAAATTAATAAAGAGTGATGTCAGAGTTTTGTATGGGTTCAGACTGTGCTCCAGTATGTGCTTCGCATCTCTTCTGTGTTGATCCTATGCTCATGCAGATCTGAATGTTTGTTGTTGGTGACCTATTGGTGATATCTCTTGATTTATAGCTTCTAGTTTGACGGTATGTGAAATTTGTGTGCACCGGTGTGTGAATTATTCTAAAAGAGTTGGTTTTCTATGGATTGGGAGAAATTTTTCTACTCTACAGTCCTTTGTTGTTTTTTTTTTCATCTTGTGGATTTGGAATATGTCATGTAATGGTGTTCTCTGCATTCTGGAAAAGATGTTTGTGGTTTGGCTATTCCAAATTTGAGTTTCAAAGTTGTATGTTTTTGCATAGTTCGAATGGTCTATTGGAAGGAATTTTATGTTCGAAGGTTTTTACACTTACTACAAATGTATTTGAAGGAACTTGAGAACTGTTCTCATGCATAATGAAGCATGTTACATTGTCTGTGTGTTATCTTCTTGTTGGAAAGCATGTGCTTCAATGTTCATTTGTGTTTTCATTAGGCTTGGCTGACCTGGCGTTTACACTTCATATGAAGAATTAATATTTAATTAAGGAAGCATGTGGTTGATCTGAGACATTATTTTTCAATCTTGGTTAAGTATTTAATTGGTCCACTCTCATTCCTTTCCACCATGGGAATGTTGAGTTGTCGAACCAATTTGAATTTATGAAATAAAGTGTATGTGGCCAACCTTGGAGAAAATTTCTAAGGTTGAAGATGGTATAAATGCAAGTCAAGCTGCAAAGGATTGTATCATGAAAAGTAACAAAGTAAGCTACAAATTAAAAGAGCAGAAGTGTGTGAAAGTGAGTTGAGGTAACAATACTTCATTGTGTTAGATTCCTGAAAGCAGTGAGCTAAAGGTTTATGCAATCTTCTAATCAATGTTGCGGATGTGTGTAAATTGTTGTGGTGGATCTTTTTTTTTCTTTTGTATCAATTTTTGGTGTAATTAATTATTTAATTACACTTGAATAAGTTTAATTAGGTAATATTTTAATTCCTAGGTTATAATTGTCATCCTTATCTTGTTGAGCTATCTTGTTGCTCAAGATAAGATTAGGGTTATGCATACATTACTTTTATAAAGCAAATCATGTCCTGTAATTAATGAATTCCTAAATAATATTATTTGCACATCTTTATGCAATAGCTTTGATTTTTCTGATTCTTCTCTTTTGTGGAAGGTTTTTTGGTTTGCATGTCTGATCTTGGTTTCTAACATGGTATCAGAGCCTTGATTTGCAGCCCCTTCTCAGATTTTTGGAGAAAATCAGTGTAGAGTTCATTCAGGATTCCTTGAGGGTATCACGCCTTGAGTATATTCATGCAACATTTTGGATTAGATCAAGAATCACCATTTGATTTAGAGCACTGGAAAAAATTAGGATTGGCTTTCATTTTATTTATTTTGGTCATTGTTGAAGAGATCTGCAAGGGTTTCAAGTTCGGTGATTTTTTTGAAGATCTAGGAGTAGCCTATTTTTCTGGGAAATTTTAGGCAAAACAGACATCACCATCATGATTAGAGCACCCAAAAACCCTAGAAACACCTATTCATTTGTCCATTTTGTACACAACTGATCTCTGAGGCAAAAAAAAATTGTTCATATGGCTCCATACGGCCGTCTGCACATGAATCGGGAAAATTTTGTTTACAGGGGCTCGTAATTTTTTTTCTGGTTTTTTTTCGTCAAAAAATTAATAAAATCTTGTAAATTTCTTTTGTTCTTTAAAAAAAAAACAAAGAAAAAAAATTGGGTGATTTATTGGGCACATTTTAAAAGTTGTGTAGGGTACGAGGTACCCTGCTACGGCAAGGACCCGTATCCTACGTGGGTCCTACGTACATCAGTGTTTGTAAGCCGATGGCGGTCTTCTTTCATTAGTGGGAGCTCCCTAAAAACCACACTGACAACTTTCCTTAATCGGTGGACTTCCTTCACCGACCGGCCTTATAAAACCCACGATTCCCTTAGATTCAGGCTATTGAAATCTTCAAGATTCCTATGGAATATTCCAGAACAACACAACATATTCTGACGGTCATCAATTTTTTGTAGGGGGCATTTTTTTTCGTGATAGCCAAATGGTAGTCAAATTTATGCTCATGAATGAATGACGTCAACATGACATCAACGACCGTATGACCATCTTTGCCCTCTCCTAAACCTAGTTTTCCTTCAAGGATCAGTTTTTTTCTTTTTGGTGTAACTTGGGAAAATGAGATATTGTCGAAAAGCTGGTTCTGAGCACTATCCTATGGCGTAATTTATTTTTTACTATTTTTCTATTTAGCTACATTTATTACTGTTTGAATTCAAATGTTCATTTATGGCCTCCGAGCTCATAACTTTTTTCCACGATCTCTAATTTTTGCCTTCTTTGTGGCGTTGGAAAGGTATTGAGGAGCTTTATGTTGCTTTCCATGCACTTTTTTCTGTATCTGTTCCAGGTTGATTGTTATTCCATATTTTTCCCAATGGGTGTTTTGAAGATTACTTGGATTTTTTTGTAGCGGTAGTTGGAAGGGTGAAACTTGAATATTTTCACTTCATTTTAGTACCACATCATCTTATTTTTTGTTTATGCACATTTAGAATTCTCTCCTTTTACAATCATTGGGTTATTGTAATAAATGAATTGAGATAAAGTTCCATCAAGGGGTTTCTTGCATAGTAAATCTGGTTATAGTGTGCATGCACTTTGATCTCCATCTTGTTTTTATGACAACTTCGCATGGAGTTGTATTTGGTTCTGTAGGACCCTAAATCTGCATTGGATCAAAAACAAAAACCATTAGTATTGTTAGTAAACCAAAACAAACCAAAAGATCCCCTATAAGATTCATCTAATCACAAGAATGATGTCAAAGAAACAAGCAAAACATAGAAATGCATCATTCTAATGAATCAAACTAGCATCTTATAGTGGATTGGTGTCACATGTGCTAGTGACCCTTTCCCAATCCTTGATAAAATAAGCTTAGATGATGATGATAAGATGGAAATGATGAGCAAAATTAGTTCTCAAGGAGAGTAACTTTGCATATGCTTTTTGGATGAAATTGTGGAGGATTTTCTCAATGTTGAAGCCTCTATTTGAAGATTTCAAATGCTAAGATTGTTGAAGAGGGACCAATGTGGGATCAAAAATAAGCCAATGAGTTGAGGACACTTGTCATCATGTGATTAGTTGATGTATATGCAAGATTTGGGAAGAGTGCCCAAGAGGGGGAAATTTTGAATTCAAATTTGCAATAAATTTTGAGAGGGGGACAAGAAAGAAGAGCAATAAATGCCCTGTTTGACTTGTCATGTTGAGGGAAAATGATTGTTTTAATAAATCAATAAAATTGATTTATTGTGCAAGTGGGATGGGATTAGCCTTAGGTTAGGATTAGATGATGATCATGCTGATTAATGCTGATTAGCTGATTTGACTTTCAATACTTTGATATTCAGTTGTTTAAATCAGGAAAATGAATGGCTCATGTTTGGATTTGATTTAAATAAAGTCCTGATTTATTGGATGAATGGAATATGGTTATGCATGATGTAAATTTGACATGTCTACATTTTGCCCCTCTTTGAAGCAATGTACTTGTTGCGTTGGTTCAGAATAAACTTCATAGTAAATTAAAAAATTTCATGATTTTTCAAGATGCCGAAGAAATGCTGCGGTACATTGCCCCTCGAGGGAATCGGCGAAAAGGTCGATTTGAGGGGTCGATCTCGCGATAAAGAGGTTCAAAATGGATGGTTATGGATGACGATGCAAATGAGATGATTTTAAGATGCTTAGAATAACAAATTTATATTATCTTAAACAACTTAAATGATTATATGATATGAGATGAATGATGTGATATGCTATGATTATGCAATAGATGGTTTATGAAATGCTTAAACTAACAGATCTATATTATGATGATGATTATGCAATGCATGTGAAATGATCGATGTTTCCTATGATGTATGATATGAATGATATGTGGTATGCAGTTTATTGATGGTTTGCGGATGCGGGATGGATGCATTGGTGATGTTCATTTTATTGTCATGATACCATATTAGCACAGAGAGAAGAAAGAAGAAATGAGATGATGAAAAGAGGATCCGATAAGTCCATGATCTATCGAGACTTTATTAGAAATAATGATGAGATATTGATGATGATGATAAATGGATGATTTGCTTATCCAAGGATTGGAGATTTTCAAAGGGTCACTACTTTATGTTTGATTACCGCCTAAGAATGCGATGCATCCAAGGTATAAAGACCGGGATGTAGGCGTTGTACCTAGTGTGATGGACTTTTATTTCGACAAATAGATAGGAGTATTCTTGTTCACACTTGACATCACGGAAACCTTGCTAGGGGCGTTACTAACAAAGCAAGTATTAGCCAAGTTATTTTACAAGAACATCCAACAAGCATAGCAGACAAAAGATAATGATCATTGCCCCATTCCTATCTCTCTAAATCCTTCGTTCGGATATCATCGAGAGGTCCTTGGAATGAGCGCAATAAGATAAATCAAAAGAAAAGATCAAGTACGCAAACAAGCCAATGTTCTTCATACCTCTAGCCAAAGGAATGTGTTTCAAAAGATGGGAGCCAAAACTCAATGCCAAAAGATAATGTCCATTGTCGGAACGGATCCTAGGACATGTTAATGACACGTCGTTTTGTTTACCCAAAGTGGTTGATTTGATAAAAGTGCCCATTGTCGGAACGAATCCTAGGACATGCTTTGTATAGGATGATGATGGTTTGATAAGTTGATTGATAGGCTAATGATATAAGGTCGACTGACATGTTTGAAAATGATCAAGACTTTGATTTTGTTTTAAATGTTTTGTTGTTCGCTTTTGATTTTACGATTGAAGCTTGATTTTGCTGACTGCTGTGATTGTTTCTGTTTGCGTTGCCAAAGGATGAAGATGGTGATCAGTTATTATGGATGATTGATTATTTCGGGTGCAAGCGAGATGAGATGGATGGATTTTTTCAAATATTTGGATGTTTTTGGAATTTTGCAATGTTTTGAGGCTGTTTTTGGTATTTTGATGTTTTGGATGTTTTTGGATTTTGATTGTTTTTCAAATGTTTTTGGATTTTGATGTCTCGGGGGCTGATCAAAGATTAGCCTTGCCTACGTTTAAACTCAGAGACGACGTAGTTCGGATTCCAATGTTTTTGATGTTTTCTGCTTTTTTGACTTGTTTTTGGATTTTTGATATGCTTTGAATGTTTTTGGATTTTTCGCATGATTTTGACGATTTGGATATGGATATGTATGACGATATCAATGCTCTGTTTATGATTTTTGTTGAAGACCAAGCTAAGGTTGATTGATCAGATCGATGGATTGATGATGATGATAACATTGTTGAGGATACACAACAATGCAAGGATTGATTGGTCAAGATTGATGATGATAACATTGTCGAGGATACACGACAATGCAAGGATAGTGTTTAAGCAACACAAGGATTGGGATGTTGATGAGATTGATGATGATAACATTGTTGAGGACGCACAACAATGCAAGGATAGTGTTAAGCAACACAAGGATATCCCGAGATGATGATTTCTTGATTGGATTTGATTGATCATGTTTGATGAAGCTTGATTTGGAACAAAAGATGTTTGGATGATTTGATGTGACGTTTGGCGGTGTAACCCAGATGCGGCCCGATACCAATTGATGTTTGATGAAAGATTAAGGCCCGATAGGAATGTCTTCTAGATCAAAATGTGCCATGGGCTAGTGATTGATTTTTTAAGCTCACAGAGTGGTGGACCAATTTGATTTCCACGTTTGCCAATGGGATCACCACATAAATTAGAGGGATATAGACCAGGTTATTCTTGAAGCAAGATGTACATATCTGCCCCCAATGTCTAGCAATGTATGGAATGCGATGGGTGGATGCTTGGATAAGTGTATGGATGGATGGATAAGGTAAGTACGCAAAGGATGCCGAGGATTATCTTGCGATAAGATAAGGTGTTCGGATAACAAGTGCTCATTTGGATAATGCTTCATAGCTCAGATAATGCTGCATAGGATAGGATCGATGAAAATGACCCATGTCAAGATGTTCACCGTAAGCAAGCGTAAAGTGTACCAAAATTTCATCAAAATCAAGATAACTTGGACTATGGATGAATATGGATGAAAATGGATTGGATAAATGGTTCATGGATGCGTGGATATATTATTGATAAGATGGATGGAATGCTCAATTTATTACGGATGGGATGAGATGCTTTCATCTGAACCGGCGCACGTAGATGCTCGATTCTACCCATGACGCCTGTTGGCCAGGTTTTCATCACGGTCTTGCCCAAAGTGCCACCGAAGTGGTTTTCACTAGAGGACGATTTTTTATCTTTACTATTTTCAATCCTTTTTCTGATTTTTTTTTGGATTTTTTT
>VDFB02343954.1:0-27091 GCA_007258455.2 Sequoia sempervirens
TAACATCTACCACTAAACTTCTAAGATCTGTATACTTAGGGATAGTTATGTTTCCTAACATAATGTCAGCAAGATTCCCTAAGACATGTATTGTTTGAGGGTCTTTTTCTCTTTATTCTTGGCCTTTTAAGACAAAGTTCTCTCACTATTTTTGTGTAAATGGGAATGTCCTTGATGGATTGGATGAGGGGTATCTTTATACACACATCATGAAGCTACCCTAATAGGATAGTTTCATCTTGGTCTGATGTTTTTGAATAGCTAATCACTCAAGGAATGGAGGCTATAAACTTGAAGTGGTCTGGTTCACCTGATTTGACTCAGGTTCCATAGGTGGATTATCCAAGGCTTCTGTTGAGGGTTCCTCATCTACCAACTCAGTGATTTGAGGGGATGAAGGCCCAACCAATGTTTTCCCTAACCTGAGGTGGACATCACTCACCTCTACCCCACAAGTAGGGTATTGAATAGCCTCATTAGTGTAGGCCTATTGAATAGGATTGTTATTTGGGTTAGGTGCACGTTGGTCTAACAGTTGAGGTGCTCTTGGTGGCTGAGATGATGGATTTGTTGGATTGGGCATGATGGTTTTTTCTTGTGGATACAAAGGATATCATGGATGTTGGTAATTCATATTTTAGTGTTTCTATTGATGTCCCTTTTTCCATTGATGTTTTCATTGATTTTGTTGTGGCCATTAGGGGTTGTAGTTAGATCCTTGAAAATTTTGTTGTAGACACGTTTTTTTTTGTTGGTTCTAGTTTGGTTGAGGATTTTGTCATTGGTTTTGTGTGTTTACCCAAGGTTGAGAGTTCCAACTAGAGAAATTTTGATTGCTAATTGGAAATGGTGTATTGAAATTTAAAGGATCTTGAGGTATACCTTGTCTTGGTTTCCATGGCCTCCTTTGTGCAATGTAGAACAATTTTCCATCTTGCTTGAAATTCTATTTTCCTTGGTTTATCTTCTATAATACTTGCTAATATTTTGCACTTACAATTAGCTTTTCTCTGTCTGTAGTTAGGGCAGTATTAAATAAGGATTTCCTTTGCCTCTTCTAACTTTTTCTTTACATGTAGAGTGTCCAACTAGATAGCCAAATGGCTTATGGTATCTTCTTTCATGTTGGATAGCAAGTTACTCAATTCCACTCTAGAGACTCCATTAGATGTCTTGTTGATGGAATATTTCATTTCCCCTTTTTTCCTCTTAGTAAAGGTCCTTGAATAATTTCTATAGACCTTGCATATTTCTTCAAAAGGTGTTTGTGATACATCTCCTGAACCAATAAGGTTAAGGGCATCCATGCAATCATCATTGACTCATCTTAAAAATACCAACTTCAGGGATTCTTCTAAAAGTATATTTTGTGGATTATTCTTCAAGTCGAACTAGAACCTTTCTACATAGTCCTCCAATGGTTCATCTTCTTTTTGAGACATCCTGAAAAATGCCATCTTTTCTTTTATCAATTCCTCTATAGTAGTCCTAGTAATTTTTCTAGGAACTTTGTCTTCATAGTGTCCCAATTTGGAACATCTTTTCCCAAACCCATAAACCATCTTAAGGAAACATCCTTCAAGGTTGTTGGGAATATTTTGAGCCTACGTGCATTTTTTGTGTAATCATAACTTCTACACAAGACATCAAACTCAAATAAGAAGGTATTTGGATCCTCAGTAACCAAACCATAGAAGATTGGCAATGTTGAAGGAGGTACATTCTTTAATGTAGTTTCCCTTTCTTGGTTGGTAATTGGGAACTTAAAAGTTACATATTCTTGTTGGTCATCCACCACTACATCAACCATGGTTTGGAAGGTCTCCTCTGTGTTTGTAATGGATGTTGGTGAAAGGGAAATTTATTCTTTAGGAATACCCTCACTCTAATCACTATGGTCACCAATGTCTTCTCTAGCTTCATGTGATGAGGGGAGAAATCTTCCTAAGGCATCTTGCTACCTTTGCATACAATAGGTGTGACTTTGTGTATCAAAATCTCTTGCACAATGTTATTAAAAAAAATTGGTATTTATGGAATAAAACCTAATTGTCCTAATGCTGAAAAATAAAATAATAAACTATGAAAATTTAAATAATAGATGAATCTTTGAAATTAGCACCATCCCCGACAATGACACTAGAAATGCAGATGCCCACTAATGTTCAATAAACTTGGTGTCAAACACACAATTCAGAGGGGGTCCTAACTGAACTGTCCACTGAACCCTTGAAAGGCCTTCATTTAATTATCAACCAGGGCTAACATAAGCTTGTGATGATGTTGGAATTGTTTGTGCATTCAAAGACTCTTTAGTGCCTATATCATCTTAGTATAGGTGTTTACACATGCTGGAAAACTTAAATTGCATAATAGTGAAAAGAAGTAATGTTGGAACTATTGCTACGAGTGCCTATGACTAAAGATTGTGACTAGTTCATTGTTAAGAAATGAATTCTATAAATATTACTGACTGTATTAACTTGACTCACTCAAAAGGATAATGCATGGAAACAAATAAAACATGAATACATGACAAGATCTTATTCATGATTTCATTCACATTTACAACATGAAGAATCTGATTAAGACAAACACAACCATGAAAGTAACTATTGTAACAACAAAAATAAATGTACAAAAAGTAAATTGGGGAATAGTTACCTTGAGTGGCCCTTGCTCAAGTACTAACTATCTCCACAGGATAAACTCAAATCTAGCTCCTCATATTAATTCAACATAACAATAACTAAAAACCTCTTTATTGCATAACTCAAGATATCACAATCTAATAAGAATCTTCTGAGATTTCTTATTCATTAGAACGTGATTGGAACAAACATTGTTTGTGTAAAAAAAAAAACTAATTGAACAAATGTATCTGCTATATTTGCTACATTTGTTCAACCAACTAACTATTCACCTCGACCACCAAACCATATATATAGGTGTTGGGGATTTTTATTGAAACAAGGACTCGAAATGAAAATCTAAATGCAAATCACCACTCCCTAAGAAATAAAGTGTGACAAATCCTGAGTAACTAAAAACACAATTGAAAAGGTAGAAGAATTTGAATAGGACTATAACTCTGCTACAATAGAAAAACTGAAATGTGGACTGTAAAAATAGTCTTGTTGGATTCCCAATCTTGGTAGATCTCTTCTCCTTCAGTAGTATTATCAAATAACATGGTGACTCGCAATCTTCCTAACAAATAGATGCCTCCAAATTCTGCAACTATTGTGCTCTACTTATTCTGGAACTTTCCTTGCATCACTATATTTAACTCCTTTGGTGCAACCCTTTAGCTCCTTTGGTTGTGGGTTGCACCCCTTAGTTGTTGTGGCTACAATATGCTTACTCTATCTCCTTAGATGCAAATATTTAGTTCACACAACATCTACACAATACTAATAACCATAGTTTAAACATAGATATTCATTGCATTTCATACATATTCACATATTAACCATGCAATAACTATCATACCATAATCACATTTCCATATACTTAAAACCATGTTCAAGTTTGTATGATGATCATAAAAGATAGTAAAGTTTAGGAATATGCATGAAATAAGTATTTGGAGATGTCTAAAATTATGTAATAAAACAACAAAAAACTAATGATTGGACTCATCGTCTGATATGTCTCCCCTATACAAAATGAAACATGGAGATATACTTCACTCCACTGCTAGACAAGAGTTGCTCCAATAAGTGGAGAGTGCAGATGTTTTGGAAGAAGCAATAAAGTTGTTAGAAGAGAAGTTGTTGGAAGAAAAAAGGTATTCATCATTTCCCCCAACACAATAGATGAAACAACTAATGGAGTCATTTGGGACTTACTCATCTCATCTAGAGAAGTAGGCATAAAAGAAGTTGAATGAAAAAAGAATGAATGATGCCTTCGGGAAGTGTGGAAATGTATTAACCAAGTTGTAATCCTGAATTGAAGACATTAATAAGTGCTTGGAGGATGCCAAAGTCATATGTTTTCTTTTTGAAATGGCCTACAACAAAAATAATAATTAAGGATCGAATATGTGACATTTAAAATGCAAATCACCAATGTGGCTACAACATATGATCCGATAAAAGACAATGATGGTGCCATCAAGGCATAGGTGGAAAGCTTGTAGTCCCAAATACAACAATTGCAAGATCAAAGGGATAAATTTACAATCCAAGTGAAACAATTGAGAGAATTAGTGAGCCTCTAGTTGGCCTCACTCACATGAATCTTGACACAAGAAAATGGGGTTGTTCAGAAGTATAAGGCACCATCTTCTTTGGAAGATGCAAAAGATACAAATGTGCAGTTGAATTGTCAAGCTCAAACCTTGACTACTACAAATAAGCAATGGGATAATATCCTAGTCCAACTCAAGAACATCTACAAGGGAATTTTTTCATCTTCATCAAAGTGACCTATGATTGTGTTTCATGTAATATATTTTTCTTTTTGTTGTTGTGTATATATGCGGAGTAGTGCATTCTGTAGATATGAAGATTTTTTTTTTACATCCCAAAGGGAGTAAAAGTTTAATAGGTTAAGGGGGAGCTTGTAGAGTTTTTATTTGTACAGAGAAAAATTTATTGCCCATTTTCCTTGATGTCAAAGGGGGGAGAGAGAGGGATGTGCACTAAGGGGGAGTGTTTGTGCACATCATTTTGGTTTTTCCATCAATGAAAAGGGGGGAAATTGTTGCATCTTGATAATATTGGTTGTCGTTGATGTCAAATGTATGTGTTGAAGATAGTATATGCTCCAGAGATAGTTGATATGCAGATATATCAGTTGGTGTAAGTCATTATTGCAATATATGGAAGAGTGGTGATTAGTCTGATGTCTAAGTGTGATGCAGAGATGGGTACACATGTTCTAATATGTTTCAGTATTCTTACATTGATATCATTCTAGTTTGGTGTACCACACTTTGAGATAAGTTGTACAAGTTTTGCTAAGGCATTCATAGTGTATATCCTAATGTAGAGTCATGGTGTTGTGGTCGGCATCCTTTTGTAGAGCAAGATTTAGTCTTACACTTTAGAAGATAAGTTAGTAGAGATGTGAAGGTGTTATTTCCAATATTTCAAGTCATTACACCTTCTGCACTAAAATTTATAAGTGACATAGTTTTGATATGTGCTTCGGTAGAGTAAAGTGATGATGAAGGAATGTTGGAATGCTCCACATTTCTTCAGAAGTGAAGATTTTTCCATGTGGTTTTGTGGACATGCTCAGTGATATACAATACATGCTATATTGTAGTATCAAGTGATTTTGTGGTTCGTCAGTTTGTTTCTCAAGTTACATAGTATTATAATTTGTTCCAGATGCCCAATTCTTCTACAAAATATATATTTGGGCACTTGTGCTAGTTGGAGAATGTACATATCAGTTAAATGAGTTTGTGTGGACATTCTACATGTCTCAGAGTTCTTAGGTTTGAAGCACATGCAGATCTTTCTTGTTTCTAGTATCACACAACTATTTCAAGTCAGTTTATGATGTTTTGATGTTGTTGAGGCCAACTTGTGTATTTTAGTGATGTGCGCCACAATTTTATGATTGATAAAAGTCTGAGAATTTTTTGTAGATGTTGTTTGAGTCATGTCAACTCACCTAGAAGAAATGAAAATAATTTTTAATCATTTTTGTATACTGTCAATGAAGATGTAGGTTGACATGTTACAAGTTTGATATTTCTTGTTTGTGGTCGACTAAATTTTTAATTGCAAAGCAAGCAGATGATATATATTTAAGATCAAAGATGTGGAGATTATCATGGAAGTGTACGAAGATGTCTGAGTGCATGAGTGGAGTGTGACAAGATTTTCTACAGACCTGATGAGCAAAATTGTTGACTATCAATGGTTGAAGCCATAAATAATTCATATTTCAATTGTTCTTTTCCATATTAGGGTGTAGTAGCTTCCTTGGGTGCAAGCCCCTAAAATAAAGTTTAGTAGTTGCATCCTTGGGTTGTATCCCAAAATAAAAGTTGTAAACTATATTTACTTGTGAGGTTGGATTAGGACAATAGCTCCTAACAACATTTTTCATCATGGTTTTTCCTCTGTGGGGTTTTCCACATAAATATATTGTTATCTATGTTCTTGTGTGTGTGCTTACATACTTTCTTGTTTTCATTAAGTGGGTGAATGCTTAATTGAATAACTCACTTTGGCAGTAGTTAATTGAGATTGAATTTCAAAGCATACTGATTCACCCCCCTCTCAATAATCTAGTGCATTCAACATGTTTTATTCCAAAAAAATGAATGGTGAAATTTCACTCTATTTATTTAAACTAACAATCCAATAGAAAATACATTTATAAAGCCTCTGTGTAGTATCAAATTTTATAAATTTAGAATGATTTTGGGCTTCAGTGAGTTGTCATTCAAGGGGACATGTGCATGACAATGACACCTCCTAGTGGCTATGTATGTAAGTCATGGGCTTGTACGTAAGACACATGTAAGATCTTAAGAGAATTAGATAATGAATGGACCTAAAATTAATACATTTGTAAAAGTTTAAGAAGGAATTAAATAAGACTTGAGTGATAGGTTGGGTACTTATAAGACCTACAAACTATGTTTTTTTCTTTCCTTCTTATATATTCTTCTTGCATTGAAAAAGTATAGAAAAAAGGCTCCAAGTTATGTGGACTTTGTATAGAGGTGTTTTTATGAAAGGAAAATTTGTTAATGATAACCTTGTAGGGATCATTTTAAGATGGGACACTCCAATAATAAAAATTGTAAGCCCCATGTATTGCATCATTATGAAAAAAGCTAGGATATAAATTATGACAAGGGTTTATCATGTACTCTAGAATGTGTGGTTCATCTTGGCATATATATTATCCATGTGACATACTAATCAAAAATTCATGTGTTACTAAGGATCTTCATTTTTTATTTTTTATTTTAAAATTGACATATGCCCCTAATGGGAGAATGTCAGTGCATAATATTTATTAGGGTGACATTTATATGTGTGGTCTCAACAGTATTAATAAGGTTTTATTTAATATTAAGTTTAACCTTATTTTTATATTTATGGCATATATGGCCTAGGAGGTTGATTATTTAATTAAATTTTAAACATAATATTATTTTATTAATTAAAGGGTTGTATTACCTTGAAAAAGTATAACCACCCAAAACGATATCAAATGGTTTCATCCCATATTTAAGAATTCTCATGTAAGGAATTGAATATAGCATTAGATATATGAACGACAATAAAAAGTTTGCAAGAGGTATTTGAGGTTGTGTTAGGAAATAGGAAAAGAGAGATTACAAATGTGGGATCTAGATATAAGATTTCTCAATATAGTTGAATGCTACTTTTTGTGAAGTTTTGACCATATGATTTTTCCCACGTAAATTGAGTATTATGCAATTTTTTCTTCATTACAATGTATTTTATAATTTATTTCATGTACTATAATCAATAATTAACAAGACTTAAATATATTAAAATCCTAAAAGATTTTTATTCATCAATTGTTCCTATTTTGGAGACTCATTGGCTTCTCTAAAGATCACTTTGTAATTTTGAGTAATCTTCTTTGTCTTCTATATTCCAAAGCTTGCATAATGTTACACCATTAAGATACATGTTTTTCTCTTATCAAGATTAGTTCTCTTTTCCTTCAAAACATGCACATAAGCATCCCAACAAAATATTCTAAGATATCAAAGAGGCAATTTCTTACTGATCAATATTTTTGTGGAGTTTTATGAACAAGGGTTGGTGTCAATGATTGATTAATCAAATAAATGGTGGTAAATATTTCTTTTACCTAGAATTTTTTATGTAATCCTTCACCACCACATATATTCATTGTATTTTCCATGAATGTCCAAGTAGTTCTTTCTCCAACTCCATTTTGTAATACAAGTTATCTTATGCCTCACTATTCCACTCTACTTACAAAACTATTCAAAATCACATGAGAAAGATTCTCCATCATTATCTATCATCAACATCTTTTTTTTCTTCTCTATATGGTTTTTAACAAGAACCTTGAATTTCTCAAAATTTGAAAAAAAAATCATATTTATGTCTAAGTACACCCACAGTTGCCTAGGGACATCATCTATTTATGATATCATAATGTAAGAAATTTGACTTTGACAAAAAGAATATTAAACTCCTTTGTGAGTAAACTTCACTACATACATTCAAATTGATCAACTAGTTAAAATGCTTAAGTAGAAATAACAGGTGAAAATACCTAAAAACAAAGAAGTAAATAAAATATGATAACTATAGAGATTAAATATATATATATATAAACTATAAGGAACTTAGGGTTTAAATTTGAGAGTCTCGACCAAGGAAAACATCACCTAGCATGGATTTCCTTGCACAAATACAAGCAACAAGTCCTAGAATGTGCAGTTTGAGTTCCAAAATCCACCTAACTTGTAAACATAGCAAGATGAGAAAATGTTTGGGGGTTGTTTGGGATTTTGCCTCAATAAAATCCTTTTTTTGGTGTTTCCACCTCCACAACAACCAAGATAGATAGATATAAAGATAAATAGATAGATAAAATGATAAATGATTTGATAAGGGATGTGATAAATCTCCAAGATGCTCAAAGGCACAAGATAAAAATAATGATGTTACCTGCAAGGCTTGAGAAAGCCAAAGAGAGATAAAATAATGTTATAAAATACTTTGAGAGAGTGTTGTATGAGAGTAATATGTAAAACTTGAGAAATGTAACAAGCTATAAAGAGTTGTGTGAGAGCTTGAGAACACGAGAGAGAGAGAGAGAGAGAGCCAAGAGAGTTGTCAAAATTAAATATTAGATTCAAAAATAAGAAGACGGAAGAGGAATAGGCTGACAAACCATTACAAATCATTCTAATCCAATTCCACTAACTTGAAATGGTGACAAGTGGAAAAATGCTCATAATGAGTCTTTGAACAATAAAATATCGTGGGAAGCTAGCACTACACGTAGACGTCCACACTAAGTGCTAATGTATAGATAATTTATGCTAAAAAATGATAGGAGACAAGAACATAAGGGAAACACAAAAAGGTAATTGTTGAAAAGAAAGCCTGAGCACCTTGAGAGAAAATATTTGATGCAAGGGTTGAAATGAGCCCACATAATAACTAGGGTAATGGATACCAAAGCTGGCATAAAACATAGTGAGAAATTGTAAGGGTATTCAATTTATGACACTATAGATACATTATACAAAAAAAATACTAGTCACAAATCATAAACAAGTCATCATTTCATATATCAAATGAAAAATCCCATTTACTCTTGCAATACTAGTGGGAAACTTAATATTTTTTACCATAAATATAATGCTCATAAAGCCAAATCTAAGATCAACGTGAGAATTTCTTTAGCTATACCTTTAGTCTACAAATCTCAAAGGCCTTTCCCTTTAGTATGCCCCATTTGTTCAAGCCACAATAGTCTTATCTATAAGCAACTTATGAATTTCAACCTCGAGAACCATCGGGATATTGCATCTAACAATTACAACGTTTGCATATAGCTTGAATAGAGTCTTGGAATGAACTCCTCTCACCAACAATATTGTTCTAACCATCTTGCAAAATCTTTGTTAAAGATAGCCTACACCCATGCATCATTCATCTTACACATGTATCAAAATTCTTGTTAAACTTGGAATACACATAACTCTAAGGAGTAACTTGACCCTCTCATCTTTAGACATCAATTTGACCTTTCCATGGCCAATATTGTTCTTTTGAGATGGGTTATATTCTTTGAAAACATCAACTCAATTATAGATTTCATATTATAAAAACACCTTATGCAAAGTCATACAAAAAGAAGTATTTAATCAATCAACCATATGTTTTTTATTAAATAAGTAGGGAAAGGGCCATGATCCCATCAAATACATAAAGAGCTGAAGTAGCAAAAATGAGACAAACCGGGAAACAACACCATTCGAACCAAACAAAAGAGCATCCAGACTACATATTGTTAAGCAACCTTAGGAGGCACGTAGGACATATCATTTAACCAAGTATTTGCATCCACATGACCAATAATAGTATAATTAAAAACATTATAAGAAATCCAAAGACTAACCCAAATAGTAGCACGTAGGCCAGAGTAGAGATTAACCATAAACATACTAGCCTCGAACCTTAACATATCGATCAAAAAATAATAGTCCAATAATAACATTTAGATACACCAAAGTTTAAAAAAAGTCATTAAACCAAGGATACCAAGAGCCAAACAACAAAAAACTAAGCAAGATGACAAGAGCCATTATTTGGAAATAGTTATTAACTCCTAATTTTCCCTAATTCGAGAGAAAAATTCCCTCCAATCGAGGGAAGCTTCATTAGCCAGGTCCTTTGTATCTTCATGCTTCCTGGCCTTCTTTAATTACTTTCTGATCTTGGTTTGAAAAAACACCACTCCAACCATAGCTCTACACATCAACCCATCTGTCACCTTCATAAGGTTGATGATAGATTTTTCCATATCCTCAGCCTACATCTGTAAGAAAGTAATTCTTCTTTTCAAAAATTCAATGTTGGTATCTCCAGAAAGAGTAGCATGAGGGGCATTGTCAACATCTTCTCGAGCATCCCCCCAAACTGCCTCAAGATCCTCCTCCCCACCCACTTCTTCCTCCTTATATTCCTCCTCTTTCTCCAATTCATCTTCATCCATCTCATAATCAAAGTGTTCACATTCCATTCATTTTCTATCATCTTCCATTTGGGGTTCAAAATATTCATCAGTAAGTTGTCCATCTTTCTCTTCCTCAATTTCCTTCTTTGTACCTTTAGCTTTTTTATCAAAGGAAGCGACCTTAGCCAATCTTTTCGATATTCGACCACCACGCAAAGTGACCTCCTTTTCCTCTTCCATCTCCAACTTTTGAAGGCCTTCAGATTCTTCATAAATGGTGATGACATTACCCTACTTCGGATTTTTCTAATCTTTATTCAGTTTCTTAACCTTTGGGGGTTCCAAAAGCAGTGGGGAGTGTTTTCTTTTCTCCAAAGTGGCTTTGAGCAGTTCCAACTCAAGGGATTTTTCAATAGGGGATAGCTTAGATTTAGAGGCAGAGGATTTGAAATGAGGGTAGAAATTAAGGCAACATTTGAGGAGCTACCCTCCAAAGGGTCAAACTAAGGAACGGGGGACCTAGTGTTAGGCATAGGGTTGGGTTGCTCAATAGTTGGGGGGATAGCAACAACCTCATCATCATTTCTAGGGGGTTTATCCTGCCTAACAATCAAGGGTTTACCATGGGGATTATTGGAAAGGAAAAAATTATATAGAGCTAGCATTATCCCCTGGTGTAGAGGTGGCGAGGCCCCATTCTCAATATTCTGCTGCAGGGAAGAAAGCAAATAAAAAGGAAAATTTATCCAATCATTATTACGAATATGGTTCAAAATGTGGAAATGATGGGCATGAACTATAATATACCTACCTTATAGGCAAAATAATGCATAACCAACATAATAACCAAGGAAAATGGTGGAGGAAGGTCGAGTTGTGCATAACCATTCTAAAACCTCATTAGCACCTCACCTTCATGCAGGAATTTCTCCACAAAACCTTGATAATCAACACCAATTTTTTTCACCACCTTTCTACCTTTGTTAGCCAATCCAGTGGCTTTGACTATTAACTGAGTCACCACTTTGAATTCCATCACACCAATAGTAACTTGACCTTTCTTCCATGAGTTATTGAAATTTAAGGTCAAATTCTCATTGTAACCATGCATTGCTTCAAAGAAATAAGTCATACCAATACCTCTAAATATTCTCCAAAGATTAGAATTTTTTTTGAGGACAACATAATTAGGGGGTTTCGTTCTCTTCCTCGGCCCTCTCATTTTAGAAGTGTGAAGATTTTTCAAACCTTTCTTCTAGTTAGTGCCCTTCTTCATACCACTCCAAATAACAAAAGCTCTCTGAAAACTCATGCTACTACCTCCAAACTTGCAGAGAGAACAAATGTACATTGTGAGAAATAGAAAGACGTTTAAGATACCTAAAAATATATGTCAATTGATAGGGACTAGATACATGAGCCCAAGGACATAATTGAAATGATTAGCCATCTCCTTAATAAATATTGTTAGGATATCAATATCAATTCAAGCCTCAGAAATGTGGTGAGAAGGGATGTACGACACGCCAATAACATTTGAAATGACCAAAGCTTTGTCATTAAAAATATACATGCGATACGGAGGTACTTGGAAATGATTAACACATTAATTATCTCCCCAATGAAATCCCCCTTATCACTTTCCATAATTTGAAACATACCAACCTTTCTATTATTATTATTATTTATGTTCATCCCATCACCAAATAATCTGATAATCACGTGAGTTGGACCCTTATCCAATACTTATTGGTTATAAGAATTTTCATATTTTTATTTTAGGACTCTATCTCTTATTTCCCCTTGCAACAAACCATACTCCCAACGTGTCCAAGTATTACACTTAAAAGCTTCATTAGCAACAATATTTGTAGAGTAGCTACCTTCCCTGTAAACATGTTGAACTCTACAATATGTGAAAAATTGCATGTGCAATTTTACAATTATCCATAATATCTCTTAATTCCTAAGGGACAACACTATCACCTTTCAATATATCAACAATGAGCTTAGAGTCTCCTTCCAGGATAACTTTTTGGAAGCCTAACTCTTTTCATTAGTTTAATACCTACCCAAGCAGTCATAACCTCAACCTTATTGTTAGAGCAAATCCCAAGATTTTTCCCATAACCAATAATGCAATCCTCAAGTTGATTCCTAATAATACCTCCAACACCTGCCAACCCAGGGTTGCCTTTAGAATAGTCGTCAAAGTTACACTTGACCTAGTCCATCTCAAGGGGAGACTAAACAATATTCTTCCTTGTAATGTAAGTAGACCAATAGAGATTTGTGAGATCCTTTTTAAGGCCCCATATTTGCTTAATTATAATCTCCTTATCGGAGGGCATAACCTTAGAGTAGTTGTACCCCCAGCTTCCACATTTTCCTATATTTGATTCTTAATAGCCATACATGAGTCACATCTAGTTCTAGTTGTTTCCCTGAAGATCCTATTATTTCTCTCCTTCCAAATCCCCCAAGTTATGAAGGGGGGGACTTGACACCAGAGATCCTTAATAACTTTATGAGAGAAAGGGAAGAAGGATCAACTATCAATAAACATTTTCATAGAAGGAGGAGAAACCCATTCTATAAGCAACAAGGGAAGAAAGAAGGACCAAATTTCTCTAGAATACTAATAGTGGAAGAATAGATTCATAATTTTCTCTTCCCCCTCTTTCCAAAGGAAGCATTTGTTAACGAATTGGAACCCTCTTCTTACTAGATTGTTAGTAGTGAGGATTTTGCCATGGGAAGCAGCCTGCCAGAATCAATTAACTTTAGGAATTAGATTTTTTATCCAAACATTGTTCCATTGGAAGCCAATGTTGGCTAATAAAGGTTTTTCTAAATCCACATAGGCAAGCTTCACAAAGAAACATCCTGAAGGACTCTTGTTCCACAACCATTCATCCTGCCTATATTTTGAGAATAATGCAACCTCCCAGATTAATTGGTGAAGCCTTTGCACTATAGGAACCCAATTTTGATGTCTATCTCCCCTTAGGTTGGCTCCCATAAGCTGATTGTTGAAGTTAATCCAATGGGGTTTTGGCCCATCCCAATCAATATAACCAGCTACTTGTTTTCCACAAGTCCTGATCAACCTTTATTTTAAAGGGTTGAGATGATCAAAGGATGTGAGTGGGGGCCCAATGTTCCAACTATATTTCCAAAATTTCATGTCATTGCCATTTCCAATATGCTTCCTAGCTCCCATTTTAAGCACACTTCTGATTTTAAGGAGGTGATTCCATAAAACAAAGCCATAAGGAAAATTAGAGGTACTAAGGAAGAAACCCTAGTCTTTGTTTCTAAGATATTTAGCTTTAAGAATCATAACCCAGTCTTTGTCTCCTTCAAGAAAACTCCACCCCACTTTGGCAAGAAGATCTTTATTAAAGAGTTTAATTCTCCTTATACCAAGGCCTCCAATACTTTTAGGAGCGCAAAATTTCTCCCACCCCACCATTGGCATTATGTTTATCTCCTTTGTTCCTGACCACAAGAATATTTTTGGAATTTATTTATTTTTCAGTAATAAAAGCAGGAATATTGAATAGGGATAAGTAGTAGACCAAAATATTTTGAAACGAGGCTTTTAACAATTGGAGCTTCCTGGCTTGACTTAAGAGTTTTCCCTTCTACCCGGCCAACTTATTTTGAATTCTCTCAATAATATGATTCCAAAAATTACTATCATTTTTTTTAGAGATAAGGGACATGCCTTAGTAGAGAGTAGGCGAAGCATCTTCTTAGCAACCCAATATGCGTACAAATCTGTCTTTCACAATTTGGTTAGAGATGAAAAATATAACTTACTCTTGTTGTAGTTGATATGATGGCCTAAAGAACGGGAATAGTCATTCAAGATAGATTTCCAGTGACCTACTTCCCCAACCGAAGCTTCACCAAAAAGGATAGTATCATCAACAAATTGTTGATGAGAGGCAGGAGGGAAGGTTGAAGCAGCCTTAAAACCTTTCAACATCTTAGTATCTAGGAGTTTTTAGATGTTTCTTCACAAGACCAACCACAATAATGAAAAGATAAGGGGAGAGAGGATCCCCTTTTATGAGACCACAACCACAAGAGAAGAAACCTTGAGGAACCCCATTCACCAAGACCAAACACTTCGGAGTAGTAACACAAGCAGTGATAAGTTTAAGGAACATGCCATTGAACCCAAAAAAAATAGGACAACAAACAGGAACGACCAGAAAACTCTATCATAGGCTTTAGAAATGTCAAGTTTCAAATCCATCCCAACATTTTTACTAAGGTCCATAGAATGGAGAATCTCATGAGTATTTATAGTTGCATCCATATTATGTCTTCCCTAAACAAACCCTTTTTGATTTTTGGGTACCATTTTATTTAGAATAGATTTCAATCTAAACACGATGATCTTAGGAAAAAAATTATACACAGTATTGCATAGACTGATAGGTCTGAAGTCATGCATTGAGGAAACATCTTTCTTTTTAGGAATAAGAGCTATGAAAGTAGCATTAAGTTGGTTAAGAAGCCTAACTAATCTAAACAAGTCTCTAGCATCATTTAGGAGGTCTTTATTCACAATATCCCATAAATGTTGGAAGAAGGTCGGGGGGAAACCATCAAGCCTAAGAGCCTTGTAGCACCAAAGGAGAAAACAACAGACTTTTCCTTTTGAAGGGAAACAAATTTAGACATCTCATGAAGATATTGATCTGTAATCACCCTAGGAATAACTTGAAGAATTTCATCTAATTCCTATTGAGCAACATCAGGTTCCTTCTGGAAAGTGGAGAAGAAAGCCACAACTTCAGCAACAATTTATTTTTCATTGTTCACCGTACTGCCATCTTTCTCAAGTTTTATGATCTTGTTTCTACTTCTATCTTTCATAGTGGATTGATGGAAGAATTTGGTGTTTTGATCCCCTTCTGAAATCCATTGAATAAGAGATTTTTGTTTTCAGAATATCTCATGTTTGTTAACCTTGAACCAAGATGAAGGGTACTCCCCTTACAGACATGATCTCTCAGCCAAAACACAAAATAACACAAATGGGCTATCTTATTACAGTCATCTGCTAGATTTATAGTTTAGAGCATTCACTCTTGGCTCTATCTTCACCAACAAGCAACTGAAATTCCTTCCCAACTCTCTGCTCACTTTCTTGCTAGCTTTTGGCACTCTTCTTGCTATCCAACTTCCTCTCTTGGATCGGATTATTTCTCATCACTCTTTCCCTTCATTTCCTTAGTACCCCCATTTTTGTCCAATGAACATTGAGATCTCATAGGTAGCTACCTTGTTATCAATAACGTCAATTCTATTCCTTTGTGCTAGATAATCATCTCACATCCATTGGCTTCATGCTTGAATTTGTCTAACCAATGATCGTGTTGATTCACAACAACGATGTGAAGTCAACGAGTAATATTGTGCCACATGTCGCCATCTAACTCATCTATCCATCATCGTCGACCTACTCACGTTTCCATCCACCTTCCCACCATCATAGTATTGAGGGGACTTCAAATCCTCTCACTTCAATACGGCCAGGTTCCATCAATGAAGCCCCTATTAGTATGTCGAACGGATCCTTCATGATCTCCCGCTAAAACATGTTTGTATCCCCAATATCAAAATATCAAAGGGACTTGTAAACCTATTAGCCTGAAATCTCGTCGTCACTTCAATAGACCTTATCACTTCGTTGAAGGGACACGCAAATGACTCCTACCAATAACCCAAGGTCTCCTTGATACATCTTGTCAGAATGCCTTTAGCTCGTCGGAATGTCAAAGGGACTTCGATTGTCATCCTATTGATAGGTGAACCTCCCTCTGATGTGACTTCTCTGTGCCCATTTACTATTGTTGCCCCACCATCAATATGTTGATGGGACATGAAACAAGGTCTCCTCGAGATCTGTAGGTCAAATCGATAAGCCAGTCCACGAACATAGAATGCCAGATGAAGCCAGGGTGTAAACCTTAATGTTGTAGCTCAATTCCCAACTATTCATACTTGGAAAACTTAAGTTGATTAGCCCTTACTAAAAGAAAACAATCACGAATTGATGCAAGATCACTCGTGCACCCTAGATGCTCCTGCATCAAACACCCGGGGTAATTTGAAAAGTGACCCTATCACTCCTCAAGAGTTAGAGGAAAACCAAGACGACTAACCTCCGACTCAGACAACTAGGTTGAATCTTCAACAGGCCTTCCTCTCCATTTTACCAAATACTCTGCATACTATTTGTTCCTTGTGCTTCTTCCTACACAACTATCCAAAATTTCTTCAATCTCTTCTTTTTCTAAATTAGGTGCTAGAATCACCCACTGTGCCTCTTTCAACTCATGCTCCTTATCTCCTTCATGGTACTCTATCAAATCATAAATGTTAAACACAGGTGAAACATGAATCTCACTCGGCAACTCCACCTCATAAGAATTTCCTGAATCATGCTTCTTTAGGATCTTGCATAGTCCAAACTTCTTCATCTTTAGCTTGTATGTGCCAAATGGAAACCTCTCCTTCCACAAATGAACCATGACTTCATCGCCTACCTGGAACTCCTTATACCTTCTTTTTTTATTTGCCTTGGCCTTATACTATGTATTCATCTTTTGGAGATGCTTCTTAACCTCTTCATGCACATTCTTTAGATGTTCTACAAAATCTTCAGCCTCCACACTACTCTTCTCTCCCTTATCAATATTTCTCAATTTAGAGGCAGTTCTAGGACTACTTCCATACACAATTTGGAATGGTGATTTACCAGTGCTTTTGTTGACAAAATCATTGTAAGAAAATTGCGCCTATGGTAAAATCAAATCCCATCCCTTGGGTTTGTCACCTACTAAGCATCTCAGTAAGTTACCCAAACTCCTATTCACCACCTCCGTTTGTCTATCTTTCTGTGGATGATGTGCTAAACTAAACTTCAAATCACTCTTCAACTTCTTTTACAAAGTTCTCCAGAAATACCCAATGAACTTGGCATCTCGGTTTGAAACTATGCTATTGGGTAGACCATGTAGTCTTACCACTTCTCTAAAAAATAACTCTGCAACATGAACAACATCATTGGTCTTATGACATGGGATGAAGTGTGCCATTTTCAAAAATCTGTCTACCACTACAAATATGGAGTCATGACCTTGTTGTGTCCTCAGAAAAACAAGAACAAAATTCATGTTGATGTCCTCCCATGGCTTCTCTAGTATAGGTAATGGTTGATATATCCCTGTATTTTGATTTGTTCCTTTCGCCATTTGACATACTCTACAGTTTTGCACAAATTTCTTCACGTCCTGATGCAACTGCGACCAATAGTAATGTTCACCAACAATAGAAATGGTCTTATCCTGACCGAAGTGTCCAGCTAATCCGCAACTATGTTTCTCCTTGATCAAGTTCTCCCTCATGGAACTCCTTGGAATGCACAATCGATTCCCTCAAAACAACATACCATCTTGGATTGTAAAATCCAACCATCTTGTCCTATATAGAGTAATAGGCTCCATGCAATCTTTCCAAGCCTCTACAAAATTAGGATCTTCAGGATACAGGTTCTTGAGTTCATTGAACCCAACAACTTCAATCTGTATTTTTCTTAACAAATTATGCCTCCTGCTCAAGGCGTATGCAACTCTATTCAATCTTCCACTCCTATGCTTCAAAATAAATGTGTAACTTTGTAGAAATTCAACCGATTACAAATCCTTTGATTCAGTTTTCCTTGACTGTTTAAATACTGTAAAGCCTGATGATTAGTAAATAAAGTAAACTCCTTTGGCAACAAGTAATGTATCCATCTCTTCAAAGCCTAAACTATAACATACAACTCCTGATCATAAACATAATACCTTTTCTCTGCATCATTCAACTTTTCACTAAAGTAGGCAACGGTTTCACCTTCTTGACTCAAAACAGCTCTAATGGCACTCCCACTAGCATCATAGTCTACCTAAAATACCTTATTGAAATTTGGAAGTGCCAAAATAGGTTGCTCCGTAACTTTCCTCTTCAGCAAATCAAAACTCTTTGTTGCTCCTATACCCCACTTAAACTCTTTTCTATCCCCTCTCATTGTTTCTATTAGGGGTGCACAAATACTACTGAAACCTTTGATAAAATTCCTATAAAAACTTGCTAGGCCATGAAAATATATTACCTTTGTAGCACTCCTTAGTGTAGGCCATCCAACAATAGCTCTCACCTTCTTTAGATCCATCTTAAGATCCTTTGTTGAGATCACAAATCCTAGGTATACCAACTCGAGTTTCACAAAATTGCACTTCTTCAAGTTGATTAACAACTTTTCTTCCCTCGACTCCTCAAAAAAATTTCTAATATGCATCAGATGCTCATCCAATGTCTTGTTGAAAATCAAAATTTCATCCAAGTAAACAATAACAAACTTACCCAAAAAAAATTCCAATACCTCATTCATGAGCCACATGAATGTGCTTGGTGCATTGGTTAGCTCAAAAGGCATGACCAACCACTCATACAAACCTTCTTTGGTTTTGAAGGTTGTCTTCCATTCATCTCCTTCTCTAATTCAGATCTGGTGGTAACCACTCTTCAGATCTATCTCCATGAAATACTCAGCTCCACTCAAACAATCCATGATGTCATCCATCCTTGGCAAGGGAAACCTATACTTGATAGTGATCTTGTTGATGGCTATGGAATCTATACACATTCGCCATTCCCCATCCTTCTTAGGTACTAATACTGCAAGTAGTGCACATGGACTCAAACTCTCCCTGATCAATCCTTTTCACAACAGCTCTTGTACTTGTCTGTTCAACTCTTAATTTTCTGTTAGAGTCATTCGATGGGCTACCTTATTTGGAAAACTGGCTCTAGGAATCAAGTCCATCTGATGATTGATCTTCCTTACTGGAGGTAAACTTCAGGTACATTATCAGAAACAATACCCTGAAACTCTTTCAACAAATCTGAAACTTATATAGGTACATCACTATCACCTTCTTTATCAACTCTAGGGATTAATGCAAAAAACATATGCTCATGTCTCATTCCTTCTAGGAATTTTCTTCCATCAACCAAACAAATTATTTCATTACTACATACCTTTTCTCATGTATCCTTCAGGGGATTTAACTTATGATGAACACCATCCTTGGTCAATGAAAAGGTGTTAGCATGTCCATCATTCACCGCCCGTCGATCAAATAGCCATGGTCGGCCTAACAACATGTGACAAACATCCATAGGTATGATGTCACACAAAACCTCATCCTTATAGTTACAAATCTTAAACTTTATCAAAAATTTCTCATTGACCAAAGCCCTTTGGTCCTTCTACAACCATGTAATCCAGTATGGATTTGGATGCCTTCTCCTTTCCAATTGTAACTTAGTAACCATTTCCTCTGACACAAGATTGTCAGTGCTACCTCCATCAATGATAACATTGCAAACCTTACCTCCACACTTACACCGAGTGCATAATAGATTCTTTGGTTTGGGTCCTTCTCTCATTCAACAAGGCTCTGCTGACAACAAGAGACTAGCCCCTTTCAACATCTTCAGAATGTGAGGATTGTGTGTCTCATCTACATGAGCAACTCGAGCATTACCTTCAGGTCTTTTGTTTGTATTTCCTTGATGTTGAGGACACTCAAAGGATCTATGTCCATCTTCGCATTGAAAATAGGTTCCTCAAAAGCCACATCTTCCTAGTCCTCATCCAGATCTTCCTCTGCCTCTTTGATCTCCACTATTCTAGTCATGAGGCTAATATGAGTCATTTCTTTTTTGATCTTGACTGGTATTGGGTCCTTCACCCTTACTTTGATCTCCACTTTGGCCTCCATATGGCCGTCTACTAGCCCTTCCACCACCACCTCCACCTCTTTGTTTGCATTCAAATCTTTTGTTCAATAGTTCTTCAACTTTCAAGGAAAACTGATAAGTGTCCTCAATGGTGGCCATTCTTACTAGCACCAATTCTTCTTGTATGCTCAGCTTCAACCCACTAATATAATGAGAAACTTTCTCCTTATTTTCCTCATAATGTCCTCTTCGAATCAGGACCTTGTGAAATTCTTTTGTGTATTCTTTCACTATCCTCGTTCCTTCTCTCAAACTCTACATCTTCTTGAGCAGCTCCAGCTCATAATCAACTGGAATAAACTACTTCTTCAGTTTTTCCACCATTTTGTCCCATTTAAAAATGTTCTTCCCTTGTCTTCCTCTTTCAAGCTGGATCTCTTTCTACCATATACTTACATGACCTTTTAACTTCTTCTTTGCAAACCTCACTCTGCGAGGGTCTTGAATCTCCTCAAACTCAAAAAATTCCTCCATGTCATTGATACAATCTATCAATTCTTCAGGATTCAGACTTCCACTAAAATTTGAAGCCTCCATTTTAGGTTTCTTTACAAGGCTGGATATTGCTCTTAGCAACCTCATTTCTCCAGGATCCACTTAATCATGTTCTTCCTCTTCCATTTCCTCTTTAGTTTCCTCTTCACTATCATCTCTTTCTCGATGCACTTCTCTTCTACAAACCTCTTCCTGCAAGGTTTCTAGTTGCCTTCTGAGGGCTCTAATTTCATCTCTAGGTGGATCTCTTCCTCCACCACCTCTACCTCTACCTCTACCATGCTAGGAAAGTCTAGGGGGCATTTTGATCTCAACCCACACACACAGGTCCTGCTACAAACTTCCTCACGTTCGACACTCTATTTACAGGCTCAAGACCACCTGCTCTGATAGCACTTGATGAAGGGTGCTCACCTTACGGACACAATCTCTCAACCACAACACAAAATAACAAAAATGGGATATCTTATTATAGTCATTTGCCAGATTTATAGTTTAGAGAATTCACGCTTGGCTCTATCTTCACCAGCAAGCAACCGACATTCCTTCCCAGCTCTCTGCTCACTTTCTTGCTAGCTTTTGGCTCTCTTCTTGCTATCCAACTTCCTCTCTAGAATCAAATTATATCTCATCGCTCTTTCCCTGTGTTGCCTTAGTACCACCATTGTTGTCCAATGAACATTGAGATCTCGCAGGCAGCTACCTCGTTATCAGTAACGTCAATTCTATTCATTCGCGCCAAATAATCGTCTCACACCCATTGGCTTCATGCTTGAATTTGTCTAACCAATGTTCACGTTGATTCACAACAACAATGTGAAATCAACGAGTAATGTTGTGCCACGTGTCGCCATCTAACTCGTTCATCCATCACCATCGACCTACTCACGTTTTCGTCCAACTTCCCATCATCACAGTATCAAGGGGACTTCAAATCCTCTCATTCTGATATGGCCAGGTTCCATCGATGAAGCCCCTATCAGTATGTCGAACAGACCCTTCATGACCTCCTACCAAAACATGTCTATATCCCCGATATCAAAATATCAAAGGGACTTGTAAACCTATCATCCCAAAATCCCGTTGTCACCTCGATACACCTTATCCCTCCGTTGAAGGGACACACAAACGACTCCTACCGATAACCCAGGGTCTCCTCGATACAACTTGTTGGAATTCCTTCAGCTCGTCGGAATGTCGAAGGGACTCTGAATGTCATCTCGCCAATAGGTGAACCTCCCTCCGATGTGACTTCTACACGACCATTTATTATTGTTGCCCCGCCATCAATATGTCAATGGGACATGAAACTAGGTCTCCTCAAGATCTATAGGGCATGCTGATAAGCCAATCCATGAACATAGAATGTCGGATGAAGCCAAGGTGTAAACCTTAATGTTGTAGCTCAATGCCCGACTATTCATACTTGGCAAACTTAAGTTGATTAGCCCTTATTGAAAGAAAATAATCACAAATTGATGCAAGATCACTCGTACACATTGGATGCTCTTGCATCAAACCATTGAGCCCTTAGGTTGTGTTCATAATTGCAAGTAGCTCCATCCACCACTCCTAACTCCATCATATTCTACACCTCCTTAATGATGTCTCCTATAGATTTTCTAGTGTCAAAAACATTACCAAAGTAGAACTTATTCTACCCCTTCACTCTCTCTTTAATCCTTTTCAGTTTATTAGCAAGACAAAATATAAGGGTGCCAACAGAGGGTTCGTTCCACCATTTATCAATTAAGGCTCCAAAATCTGGGTGGAGGGTCCACATAATTTTAAATCTAAAGGGAAATGGGCCTTTGACAACATCAACATTTCTCTTAAGCATAATGGCATTGTGATCAGATCCGGTTCTAGGCAAAGAAATTAAGGAGAGGTGCTAAGAAATGTTCCAGTTAGAAGAGACTAGGAACCAGTCAAGTTTGACTTGAATCAGCTGATTGCCCAATCTCCTATTAGACCAAGTAAATTGGGTTCCAAGTAAGAGAATATCGAAGAGCCCAACAGAATTAATGAAACCTGACAAGTCTGTCATGCTATCAAAATAATCATCTAGTTCCCCCAAACTTTTTGAGGGAAGAAGCAGAGAGTTGAAGTCTCCTCCAAGTATCCAAAAGTCCTCAATTTTCCCTTTATGTTACCATCCAAGAAATCCCAAAGCACAAGTCTGTCTCGGCGAGAGTTAGGACCATAAACATTAATCAAATTCCAATTTTCAAAAGTGATAAGGTCTTCAAAGGAGACCATAAGACAATTTTTTCCAGAGAATCCCATAGTACCTTTAAGTTTAGAAGGATTCCACAAAGTGGCAATACCTCCGGAAGCACCTTCAACATCACTCAAAACATAGTTAGCACTAGGCAAAATATTCTTTACAATCTTATCAAAAGTTTCCTTATTCATTTTGGTTTCTTGAAGCAATAGAACATCAACTATAGTGTCCACCAGGCAAGTTTTAACCAAGTGTTGTTTATAGGGACTATTAAGGCCCCTAATATTCCAAGAGATTATCTTCATAATGAAAGAAAACAAAAAAATAAAATCACCTTGATTTTGGTAGGGTAGGGGAAGCAGCATCCCTTCTTCTTAGACTTTGGCCCCACAATTGAGTCCAAGGTCTTTTGTCTTCCTGAAGCCACATCATGAAGAGTGTCTTTATTTCTTGTTTCCTTCTGAGAAGGTCTACCAACCTTATTTCCTCCTACATCCAATTTCTTCTTCTTTTTTGACTTACTGTTTGCCTAAACCCAATCCTCATCATCAACTTCTTTTGAGGGGGAAGAAGGGAAACCCAACAACACCATTGAATCCTTTAAATTCTTTCCTTCTTTATGACAGGGGGTAGGCAAACTGACTCCAGAATGTTTATGTGGAGAGGAGGCAAGGGAAAATGAGTTTTTATCTAGGCCAATTTGAGATACTATTTCACCTTCCTCAATAAACTCAAAATTATCTTCAAGGAGGTGAGTGGGATTGCCAATTGTATCATGATTTGTTTATAATCCAGCAAGGGGGATTTCTGTTGGATTGGCCTCTTCAGCCCTTTCCCTCTCATCTTGATGCACTTCAGAAATATTTTGTTTACTGTCATCTGAAGAAACTGTTGCCATACTTACCTCTCAGGGAAATTCTAGAGACACATCAGGGTTATCCAAAGTATGTAGAATACCTTCAAGGGCAGCGACATGTGCCTCCATATTCAAACCTAGTACATGGGCAAGAACCTTGAAGGTAGCCTTAGTACCTACACTATGCTCCTTCTCAAGGACAATTGAAGGAGCCACAACAACAACTGAAGGCTCAATAATGGCATTAGATTGAGCAGAAGATTTTTTCAAGGAGAGGTCCTCACTTTCGATACTTTGAGGCCACCTATTGCAAGTATCAAGGAGATGGCCAAATTTTTTGCATGATATCAATCAACCATATGTTATGACATTAATGTACTTAATATGCCAAGTAAACATCATTAGCTTTTTTGGAAAATAATGTATCCCTAGATCAGGCATAATTAGATGCCTTTCCTTTGTCAATCTTCTTAAACTTGCATTGATTTTTCAAGTGTCTAGATCTACCACAATTTGAACACTTTTTTATGAAATCTTCCAAGACACTTGGATTATCCATCAAACTTTGATTGTCTATCTCTTGACTTGTTCTTGTCTTTGTGAAGGAGACAAACTCTCACAAATAAGGTGTCCTTTGTAACATCTTAGATTTTTGTTTCATTTCTTCTTATAACAAGCACCAACTACGTCTCAATTTTTAACTTGGTTAAGGTGCTACTAATGACCATAACAAGACTATCCCATAAATCAAACAAATAACACAAGGTAATAGGAATCATCAAGCCCCTTGCCATTCTCAATCTTCTTAAACCTACATTGTGTTTTAAAGTGTTAAAATCTAGCACAATGATCATTTTCTAAAATCCTTCCAAGAGGCTTAAATTAACCAAATTAGAGTTTGATTGTGTATTTATTGACTTGTTCATGTCTTTCTCAAGGAAACAAACTCTCACAAAAAGGGTGTCCTCTATAACATCTTGCTTGGAATTTTGTTTCATTTCTACTTGTAACAAGGCCAAAACTATCTCTCAAGTTTTGACTTAGTTAAGTTATTATCAGTGGCCATAGCAAGATTATCCCAAGAATCAAACAAAGAACACAAGGTACTACAATTATCTTTTACATCCATTTTAACATCAATAGAGGTTAACTAACTTACCATAATATTGAATGCATTCAAATGCTTTATCATAGGGGTCAACACCCATTCTAAAATAATACTTCTAAATAAAAAGTTTGTTAACTAGAGACTATCATATACAAATACCATGTCTCACCCACAGTTCCTTAGCAGTGGTTTCTCCTAATATATTCAACAACACTAAATATGATATATTTAACAACATTGAATAATCAAGGAAAACTCAAATTAAACTTCTTATTTTCCTATCAATATTTTCCCAATATTCTATTGTCATAACCAAGGGCCTATCCTCACAACAATCCAATGATCTCTATCAACAAGATTTTTAAGACAGCTCAAAGTCATGGCCATTAAAAATTTTAATCTCTATCCTTCATTTTTTCCTATGCACACCCTAGATTCTCCTACATAAAGTTCCAGCTTAAAAAGGTTCTCACAAGTCCAAAATGACCCCACTCACAAATCTTAGCTAAGACTAAGTTCTAATACCAAATAAAAGGGAAAAATAACACTTTGACAAAATTTTACAAGAGAAGCTCTACTTAAAAAATCTAAAACCCAACAAATGTAAAGTTTCAAGCAAGATGTTGATGTCTTAATGTTTGACAAACAAAATTATTCTTCTAACGTCGCATCAATCACACAACCATTGAAACCTAAAATGTGAGCATAAAACTAATAAATATAAAATTTACACTTCAAATCAATATTACATTCTTGTATCTTGTTTCTATTTTTATACTATTCAACTAAAAATCTGATCATCCAAAAAGCATCATTATTTCTTACAAGAGATGAGTTTGAAGATAAGTATATATCATTAGTGTTTATCTACAAATGATTAGACTTAATTAGATAAATAAAAGGCTTTCACTTTAATCCTTAAAAATGGAATACAAAATAGAATAAATCAAACCACTTTAACTATTTTCCAACATGTTCATATTAAACTTATGTGGAAGTTCCTATCCAAGCAAAAAAATAAAAAAATCAACAACATAAAGCAAAGGATAGCACATTCAGAAATGACAATGATTTATCTTGGTAAACCCTTTCAAATACCAATGAATATGACAATGATTTATCTTGGTAAACCCTTTCAAATACCAATGAATATAAAAAGTGTTTTAAAAATTACTATCCCACTTTACTTTCCCACCGAGTGAGGTATAATTTACAATGGTAATGCTCTTAAAATAACATTTTTTCTCAAATGTTATTATAGAGAGATACAATCCCATATTTCTTTGACTTCCCTTGCCCTATCCATACATCAAGCATTTGATTAAGATTTATAATTTATTAGGAATTATATCACTAGAAACCGAAAAAAAAAAAAAAAAACTTGTGAGCTTTCTACATAACCACCAACAATAGACATTATGTTTAATATTTGACTGATTTTGCAATCTCTATCGAATTCTCTCACATAAATTGTCTCAAAGGGTTCAAGTGCAATTCATGTATTCTCATTTTGGGCTAGTTTGCCCATATTGCCTGATCACTTCCTGTGGATCATTCACTTTATTTATTGCTTCTCTATATATCATTTAATTGTTATACATAAATAGTTCACTAATCTTGCTAGGTTGACTCCTCAAAAATGTGCCAAAGTGTGAACACCTAATGGTTTTTGCTTCCTTCCTTGGTTGCCAACTTTGATATTCATCTACTCTCACCATTTTGATAAGCCTGCCTGATTTTGCTACATCAGCTCCTCCAACATGTGCCAAAGTTGCAAGCACATAATGGTTTTTGCTTCCTTGCAAGTTATAAATAATTGTTATACATAAATAGTTCACAAATCTTGCTACATTGACTA
>VDFB02343955.1:0-42483 GCA_007258455.2 Sequoia sempervirens
AGTATTTTAGAAACTACATTCAATTTTCTAAAAATTCTATTCTTACATATTTTTGAAATAATATAGATAACTTATTCAAATATTTATGTCAAGTTGCCTAACACTAATTTTTCTGAATTTTTTGCCACTTAAGGGCCTGTTTGGCATACCATGATCCTGCACATGCCCGGGAGCTTCATTGATCATTTATTTAACCCTGGTTAAGAATAGTGTGATCAAGTCATGTAAAATATTTAAAAAAAATTATAACGACTTGATGGTTGCAAAGTTTGTCGAAATTGGAGAATTTCCTCAAGGGGAGTGTACCCTTTTCCATTGATGTCAAAGGGGGAGATATGTGAAGCATGTTGAGCAAAGAAGAGATATTTTTCACAAGAAGAGTTGTTATGTTGTGTGAATACTCAGGTTGGTATAGAGATTCAATGTTATATCTTGTATGAATGCTTCAAGTTTTTCCGTCAATGCCAAAGGGGGAGATTATTGGCATATAGTTTTCATTGATGTCAAAAGTGAAAATCATGTAAGGGAGATTGTTGGCATAATGATAGAGGATGAGTGTAATATTAGTGGATCTAATGGAAAATTTGATGACATATTCGAACTAGGTTTCTCAAGAGCATTTCAAAGAGGTATTGTGCAGGTCGTGATGTTAATGAAGATGTCAACATTCAATTGTTCATGCTCTCGATCTAGGATTTATCAATTAAACCCTACATGTGCAGGAGTTTACAATCACAATGTTTAAATAGTTTCTATTCTATTAGTGACTTTATATTGTAGGTTGTAGGTCACATAATTTATAACTTATGTCATTGATGTTCGTGAAGTGACTAGCCCCATTTCCTAGGTTGGCGATGTCTACATGTTCGTTGAGTGCCAAAAGAAAAGAAAAAATCAGCTAAATCATATCTTCGACAATGTTTTTCTAAGTTTCTCTAACTTACTACTTCAAGGCTTTTGACTAAATATAGCTTTGGCAGTGTTTTTTGCATGTGGTCAAACTTGGGTGTTGTTTTTATATGCTCTACTAACTCCCTACCCTATACCGCTGGTGGTGTTTTGTCTAGTTTGATGAACTTATGAAGATTGCACTTTAAGGTTGACAATGTGTTTCAGGAATAGGCCTAACTTACCGCTCAATAAAGAAAAGTGAAGTGTGGACCTTGATGAGATGGTGATGTCAGAAGGTGTATATGTGGCATTAGCCTGCATGCCCCTCTGAGATTTCAATGTTGCTCAATCAAGACCCACGGGGTCAATAGGGAATGACTGTGATTGAATGTTGAAGATCGACGGTGCTCACAACATGAATGGTGGGACCTATAGAGGCAATAGACATCGTTAGTGGAATGTGATGTCATAATGATAGGTGGAAATGAATGATTGCATCAAGGCCATTAGTAATGGTTTATGATCAATGGTTGCAATCAAGAAGATCTGATGGTGCTTGTCAATTCCATTGAGATTTTGAAGGATCTCGGGTAAGTCCCATGGGGATAGCAAAAAGTCATGGAGATTAATCCATAGTGGACGAATATTGACCATCGATGAAGATGGTGGGACCTAAAAAAGAAAGAAGAATATGCTAATGGTGGATGATGACATAGGCCACTAGGTGTAAAGAGCTATTGCTCGATATATCAACTCACATTGTTGTCGTGAGTTGTGTAGTGATGATGTGGATGACAAATGGCAATAGCCTACAGACCCCGCAAGGTTTGTGTGGGACCATTTTCAAGCTCGCAAGGTGATCATATTTTGGATGCGTGTCTTAATGGACCCCGCATATGGAAAATGGTATATAAATGTGATCAACAGTGGAGATCAAAAGGAAAAAGATCCATCAGTCAATATTAAAGGATTTGAAGAAGGTTGATCTAACAATCATGATTTAAGGTTATTGTGATGCACTATGTGATCACAATGGTTTTGTGAACAATAATAGAGATTTAAACAACCATTTATTAGATGGTTTTTTTTTAAGTTGCAATAGTGAATGAAAAGAACAAGACTATGATGTGAAGATAGTAGATTAACAACCAAAATTCAAACATAGAAATCTGAAATGGCTAAGATAGTGTGAATACGGGTTTTGACTAGTAATTGACATGGAATTGGAAATTAAATGCTCCATCTATTTCAACAACAATTGTAAGGATATTTGATGCATAGGGCAGCAGTTCAAATGATTGCAAAGACAAGAATCAAGATCAGATCGAATGAACAGAAGGATGCACTGAATGCATAATCAGATTATAGGGTTTGATAGAGAGAATGAGGAAAATTCTCTACAACCAAATTAATTGTTGGGTGGCTCAATGCAAGATATGGCAATATATGGTAAATCCTATCAGATGTCTTAATTATGAGCTGGGTAGGTGTGTTTGGCTCGAGGAAAAGGAAACTTTCTAGTGAAGTTTACAAGTGAAGGAAACCTTAGCAGAAGATTTTAGAAGATCTGAATGGTGGTGTGAATCTCAAGGTAGATATTGCAGATCAGTTGAGAGAAGAAAAATAAGACAATCATTGAATTTTCTAGGAGTGGTAATCTACAAGAAGTGAAGTAGAGAGAGAGTCACTAGTGCAGACAGTGAATGCACAAAAGTGTGTTACCTAGACACAACATAGACTATCATCTAGGTTTTGTATTCAAGGGAGTGTTGTTGAGAGTGCAACTTCAGTAGTAGTAGTTTAAGTTGTAGGGTGTGCAACAATTCATTGAATGTAATGGTGCATTTTCAAGTTGGGTAGAACTTAATTGTATGCACATATGAACTTGTAATTTTGTTGAGGTTGTAGCCTCATTGAACTGAGTTGTAGCTCAAACTAGGTGATTGTAGTCTCCTTGGAGTTGTAGCTCCTAAAATAGGTTGTAGTAGCATCCTTGAAGTTGTAGCTTCTAAATTAGGGAGTTGAAGCTTCCTTGGGTTTCAACCCTAGACTTTGTAATAGAGATTTCATTTGTGATGCTGGATTTGAGCAATAGACTCAAGCAACTTTTGTACCATGGTTGTTCCCATCTTGGGTTTTCCATGCATATTTGGTGTTAAGTGTTGATCTCCCTTCTGCTTGTGGTTATTATATATGTTCATGTTTCAATTTGCACATCTAAGTTTAAGGTTGAACCTACAAATTTTTTTAAGGACTAAAAGTTTTAATATCTACTAATTCACCCCCCTCTTAGTATATCATTGTGTTCTAACACCATTTACACTGCCCATGTTTGGGGAAGCCTTATTCCCTAATAATCTCCATAACTCACATTTTCTTAGCATAAATTTTTTAATAAACTTTTACTACTTGTTAAATGATGTAACTTATTATCATTGTCACTCTATATTATTTACATTCCTACATGCTTAGCTTAATTTAATATTTAATGTACTATTTTCCCTCTCCTTCTACTCACACATACAAAGAAAACTAATTATAGGGGTATCTATTGTTGCCAACATTTACCATGACTGATCATTCAAGTAATCATAGCTTGTACATAATGACTCATCATCATGACTAGAATAACCATTATCACATGATGCATTAATTCCTTATGCATCATTTAATTTGATGACCTCCAAGTGAGGTCGAGTATTACCACTATATATACAAGTATAATATGTCTAATCATACTTCCTGTTATCTCTTCTACTACTTATGATTATTCATAGGAAAATTCAATTGGTAATTATTTTAACTTTTATTTGCATATGAAATATTATTCATGACATAATTTTACTGTATTCATTAGGTTCCTATTGAGTGCATATGCCAAAGGATACACTTGCATGATAACACTCAAATGGTTCCATTAGTTTGGACCCCAAGATATCATTTAATTTCAAAATATTTACTTTACATTCATGTTTGTGAGTGTTACATAGTTTGAGATACATTATCATTTTAAGGTTCACATGCACTAAAAATTTGGGGTAAAATGTAATTTTGGAATTTGTATACTCATACAAATTTATATTTCAATTTGTTGCCAATTTGTGGGAATGGATTGATACATTTACATATCAACAATGGTGTAATCTTTTGTGAAGTTGGCCTCATTCTCATAGCCTTCACATATGCCAACACACACATACTTTCGTACATTTATCTACATCTTATATATTTCTATGCATCACCCCATACATGTTCTTATGCTTACCATGCTTAGGGATTGATTTTCTACACATAATTTAGAGGCCCATCATTTTTGGTCATTTCAATTGGTATAGGGATGACCTTACAAATTTTACACTCAAATATTCAAAATTTAAATATTGGCAAATTGCCACATATTATTTTTCTTCTCCGAGTTGACTAAGCATATGTTTGCCTCATTTATTTTTGTGTACTTTTATTTAAACGAATTTCATTACACTCGCTTTCATAATTGAACATCAAAGAATAGTATTCACATTCAATAAGAATATTATGCTAGGAAAACTTTCACTAGTGTAGTAAAATGAATTCAGATTTACCTATTGATTCTAGAGAGAATTCCTACAACCAAGGGCAACTATTTTCAATCATTAGGTTGATTGTGGAGTTGCTCTTTTTCTTATACTTGATCTAGGAGAGGATGTACGCCAACAATATAGTAGACCTCTGAATATATTTCAAAGTACCAACAATCTTTAGAATAGAGCAGAGAACACTAATTTTATGAAGCAAGAATTAAAATTGTGTATTATACTAAATCATTTTCACGAGAAAAAAATAAATTCATATATTATAAAATGAACCAAACTCATAAAATCAAACATTAAAATTTCAAAATTCAGATTCAAAATTCACTAATTAAATACATACTTATCAAATTTATTGCTATATCCTACATTTAAAAATATTTAATTACATAGAAACAAAAACTTATTCTTTACCTATAATTCAAAATGTTATGTATACAACTATATGATATTATATTAACAAAAGCAACATTACACAATGTAGGCAATTGTAAAATATGACATATGACTAAAATCCATAGTGTAGGAAAATTAAAATTCCAGGTGCAACTAGGGGGAATGTGCCAATTGCCATCCATGATCCAATTGTTGTTTACTCCATGCTCACCTGACCCTCCAATAACCGTTTATATTTTAGTCATTATATTGTTTTAATTATGCCAATAAAAATTTACAAATTACACCAATATATATGTTCACTACTAAATGTGTAGTTGACCAACACCTTGAAAACACCTTGTTTTTTTTATGTTTTTGTTGGTTGTCCAATGAATGGGTAGTGGTGAAGTGGTAAAGATGTAGGGGACGGAGGTTTAAAAACACCCTCTTTGACCACTTTTCGCTTTACAGGTTCAAGAAGATGCGTTTTAACTGCCCACATGCCAAATTTTTCTTTTTTAAACTAATAACTAGCTTACAAACAAACCCAAAAAAAAATCGAAGAAATCAGACCTATTTTTCACTCTCTACAGATGCGCAAGTTAGCCCTAATAAGTTTATAGAAATAAATGCGAAAATACAAGTGAGACAATCCAGATTGTAGACTTTCAATGAAAGGAATTTAGTTTCACGCGTTAAGTGAAAATAATATAATATAGAAACGTAACTCGGTTTAAGAAAGACCGACAAATCAAGTGTATCCGTGGTCAGTTCATTGTCTAGTTTCGAGGAAACAACGCTACCTGTGTAAACTCGTAGCAGGCCTGTAGCGCCCATTGTTTGTTTTTCTTGTTAAAAAACAAATGAAATTGGACTTAATCATGGGCGGTGGGGATCCAAATTGAAAATTTCTAAATGTGTAAGGCTAAACGTCATAGCACGTAGCTTTCTTGGAATATTAAATGGGCTGCTTGCATTTTCATTTCTAAAAGTGCAAGCTTAAAAGTGAGAGCACGCGGCTTTTTCAAAATTACTGCGCCCTCTCTTTTGACCACTGAATTTTCATTTCTAAATAGCTCGGAATAAGAGTGTGAAAATTTATCACGATTCCCTTATGTGTGAAGAGCACCATATAAAACATTTCTTCTCAGCACATTTAAATAGACTTTGTTGCATGTGGGGCGGTTGTACTCCCACTAGAAGTGATATACAAGTCAATTCTTTTTTAATATTGTAGAAGATTTGAACTCGGTATTTTTTAGTCTGTATAACAACGGTTTTGTCAAATCGAGCATCTTTCAATAATTTCTTTTGTGATTCCTTCAATATTATGAAAGCTTGTTATTAAATGAAAGAGCCTTCAACTTTTTCATTCATATTTAATATTTTTAATAGGAATTTCTTAAGTAGAGGAAGTTTATATATATACACTATTTTAATTTTATTGATTAAAGGATAATATAATATTTTTAAAGAAGTGTCATGTAGCATCGAGTATCTATTTTTAGAGTAATTTACTAATTATTTGTTGTTGATTTAGAAGGTGGTAAATAAAGTGCTATCTAGTTGATAGACGAGTTGGCATGACATAGTGATTTAGAGGTAATCTAGTAATAGTTTGATATCAATAGAGTGTTGCAAGCTTTATATATTCAAATGTTACTAGGATAGTGAGTTTATAATTTTTAGGTTTACTCTTGAGCCCAAGTTTGATTTGTACTAGGTACAACTATGAAGTCTAACATAATTGAAATTGACTATGTTCAAATCAAAATAAGTATTAAGTATATAGAATAAAATATTTCTTAACTATTATTTTTCTTAGACTTTATTTGAAGAGCTATTTTTATTTAATTTTAGATCTTGTCCTACCTCTAACCCTAATTTCGGTAATGCTAACCCTAATCTTAATCCTAACACTTGATATATTCCTAATTCTAACCATAACCCTAACTATAATCATAATTAAAATCCTAAAGTTCTCTAATTTTTAACCCCGATTGTAATGTTGATTATAACCCTAATAATTATACATTAAGCATATTTTAAGTTATAATAAAATTATAAATTTATAAGAAATTTACTGAAAATATAAGTTTTAAAAATGATATTACATTCCAACATTTAAAGTAATTAATTAGCTCTTTAAAATAATATAAATAAAATAAATTATGTCATAAATAGATCTAAACTAATTATAAAAATAACCCAACTTTAAATAGTATTGTACTAATAATAATTATTTTGTAATTGAAAAGAGTAATGTGTATGTGATTTTGATTTAGTGTTGGTAAAGTGTGTTTATTTGTTGAATCTACATAGATGTTGAAAGAAAAAAACATGAGAACTATTAGAAAGTGGGTGAGGCGATGGATTTAGGAAAGAAAAGGGAAATTTTAGAGGGGCAATTACAAGTATTTAATGGATAATCCAAGGATTAGATCTTCTAGTGAAAAATTCTAGCGAATGATGGCATAAAACAAAATATTTAGATTTACTCTTTGCATTAGCCAAAATTCTCACAATCTTTATAGCTTTTTGCTATGTATTTACATAGGATACACACTTTTTTGAGGTTATTCTATTTTGAATATTCAATTAAATTTCTCAACTTTCAATCTTCACAATTTAGGTACATGGATTAAAAAAATACTCAATGGTTAACAAATTCAGTAGAAAGGGATGACCTAACATCCCTTGGAAGCGCAAGCTTCAAGAGAACCAAACAACAAAAACTAAGAGGTGAGACCGGAACAAATCCCACCCAACAAGCATAATACTACCCCACCATTTGATGCACCACCACCTATAAAATGTCCTTGAAAAGGGAGCCAACACCAATAGATGAAAGCTCCACATAGTTTCCCATAACAACTTTCACCAACATCAACCCTTCCACCATAAATATTCCAACAAAAAGATAAAATAATCCCTCATAGGAAAAATGAAGGGAGCCAACCAAACCATTAAGCACCCCATCCTCCTTGACATACCAACCAAGAAGAAGAGATAGCCAAAACTCCAAACACACTCTTGAAAAAGGAAAACCATACCTCACCCCAAGAAGAGCCACAAATGAGAAAGGACAACACAATAGGAAAAAGAAAGTCTACACAAAGTTCATAATAGTTGCAACAAAATCCACTTTAGACATGAGCCCATCAACAAATACAAAATCCTATAAACAACCCACAACAACTTCAACCAACAACAACCCAACAGGTAGCATCAACCCATCCACCAACAACAAAAGCCTCCACAAAGGAAGGCCAACAGAAGAAACCACCATGAGCTCCAAGAAGAAACCCACAAAAACATCTAGCAGGGAGGTAAGGGAAACCCTCATAGGAAAAATAAAGGGAACCAACCAATCCAATAAGCACCTCATCCTCCTTGACATTCCAGTCAAGAATAAGAGAAAGGGAAAGCTCCAAACACAATATTGACTCAGGAGAACCAAACATCACCCCAAATAATAGTAAACAAGCTACTGTCGACAACAACCTAGACAAAACAATAGCAACATCTCCTAAAGAGATGCCATCTGCTTCCCTGTCGACATCAGGAAGCTTGTCATCAAGAAGAACTAGATGCAAATCATCGGCCTCATCTTTAGAATCAACATCTCCCTCACCGTTCGCACCCCCACTATGATTCCCGCTACTCGCCATGGGTGGAGCAAAATAATTAGTATCAAGTACCTATAGTTGTCACTAGATTAATCAAGACATTTTTAATATAAATATAATAAATAATATAATATAATATAAATTTATAAATAATATAATATTGTATATATAATATATAATATAAATATCACTGTCCATGAAAATGTCCATTCACTTGTGGAATCTAAAACTGAAGGGTTTCTTCTTAAGGGGATATATCCAAAGCTTATGACCATGTTGACTAGGAGTTTTTATTTAAAATTCTTAGGATGCTTGGTTTTAGTAGCAGAGTCATTCAATTGGTGAATCAGTTGGTTACTATAGTCTCCACCTCTATTACTGTGAATGGATCTCCATCTAGATTCTTTCAAAATTCAAAAGGCCTAAGATAGGGTGATCCAATCTCTCCTATTATGTTCACAATTATGGCTAAGAGCTTGGGAAGGAATCTGAAAAGTTTGATTGAACAGAAGTCTCTTGTTGGTCTTAGTCCTTCATCTACTAATTTTATTTGTTCTCACCAACAGTTTATTGATGATACTATGTTGATGGGAAGGTTTACGATGAATGAGGCTAAGACTTTGAAATTTTTTTTGGATGTGTATGAGAAGGCGACTGGGCAAATGGTCAACAGATAGAAGACCTCCCCTTTTTTCTTCAATAACCTTGAGAATAGACATTTCAAGATTGCAAGAATCCTTGGTTGCAAAGTGGAATCCTTACCCTCTTCTTATCTTGGTCTACCGCTATGTCTTAAACCTCCAGATTCATTTTGGTTTTCATTGGTTGACAGGTTCAGAAAGAAGTTGGCTAGATGGAATGGAGCTCTTTTGAGCCAAGCTAGAAAAAATCAACTTCTTAAAACTTCTCTTAAGAATCTCCCAGTTTATGCTTTAAACCTTTTCAAAAATTTTGCTAAATATGCTAAGGCCATTGAAAAGATCCAAAAAAGATTCCTTTGGTCTGGTGTGGAGGAAAGAAATAGGATGCCTCTTATAGGGTGGGATTTGGTATGTAGATCGAAAACCTTGGAGGGTTTAGGTCTTAGAAAAATCAGAATGATTAATATGACTCTTCTAGCTAAACAAATATGGAGATACTTCTTGTCTATTAGAGAATGGAAATATATTTTAATAAGTAAATATATGATCAATTGTGTATCCCTCAAAGCATTGTTGGATTCTCCTTTTCTACCTTGTGGTTCAGCTTACTGGAATGATATGATTGCTGGTACAAAGATCTTGGAATTACGGATAGGATGACATATTAGAAGCGGCAATCAAGCCAGATTTTGGGAGGATAGATGGCTTTTTAAAGATCCCCTTATCAAAATTGAAAGATTCAATAGATGGGATGAGTTATGCAAAGCTGATTTTGGGGAGCTTGTCAAAGATTATTCATATGAAGGAGAATGGGTGGAATTGTGTGTGGTTAGTCAGGAGTTGGCTCAACTTCAATCTTCCTTAAGGGTTGTTAGTTTGGGACAAATTCAATTGGATGATAATCTTGTCTAGATGGACAACCCTTCGGGTAACTACTTTGTTTTATCGGCTATCTCTTTGTTGTCCCTTTCTCAAGCTGCCCCTCCCTTCTAGTCTAAAGTGCTAATTAAACACTTGACTCCAAAATTCAACATCTTCTTCTGGATTTTACTTCAAAATAAGGTGCTTATGGTGGATAATCTTTGCAAACAGGGATTTCAAATACCCAACAAATGTTACCTATGCAAGTGTGAGGTAGAGTTAGCTAACCACTTGTTTCTCCACTGCCCGTTTATTTCTTTAATCTAGGGAAAATTATGAGCCCTCTGGAATATCTCTTGGGTGTTTCCCCTATCCATTGAAGATTTATTTTCACAATGGAAAGATCCATCTCAAAATCCCTTCATGAGGAGGTTATGGGATTTTATTTTCCCTTTTTTTTTTTTGGGAGTGTGGAAAGAACGTAATAACAGACTTTTCATGGATAAAGAGATGTTGGAGGTTAATGTTTTTGAAAAAGAAAATAGGCTTATAAAGCAAAACTTTAAGGTTATTCCCCAAAACGTTCTTAACCTTGAAGTTGTGGTGTGTACTGCCTGTGATTTAATAATAGCAAAGGATTAGAATATTAAAATGGATGTTTCTATGTCATCCAAGCCAGCTAAGAAAAATAGGGAGGGTGTGTGCTAGACATTTCCTCCAAATGGTTGGTCTAAGGCCAACTTTGATGGCGCTGCAAAGGGAAATCCGGGGATGGCTAGAAGTGGAGGTGTGTTAAGGGAATCAAATGGTAACATTATGGCAGCTATTGCCATTTCCCTAGGCCATCAAACCAACCATGTGTTGGAGGCTATAGGAGCTTTTCAAGTTTTAAAGTTAGCTCATAATTTGAATATTAAATACTTATGGCTTGAAGGGGACTCTAAAAAAATCATTGATTGTCTCCTAAGTAGGACCCCCCTCCTAGACTATAAAGAATTGGATTGATGAAGAAAAATCTATTCTATACAAGTTCAATAAAGTTAAATTTTCACATGTCTATAGGGAAGCTAATAGTGTGGCATATTACTTTTTGAATGAGGGGGTAAAGAGGGAAGGATTGAACACATGGCATAATTTTAGGGATTTGGGAGCTGAAGTCAGGGTCTTATTAGATTATGATGTTATGCATGGGAAAGAGGAAAATATATTTAATGATTAAAGGGAAAAGGGCTAAGTACATCAAAATCAAGAGATTTGATGGGGCCATGTCAAATTACTTAGCTAGGAAGAAAAAAAAGAACACTTTGTGGGTTCATTGGAATGGCTACATAAAATTGCAACAAGGTTTCAACGCTGGTAGAGTCTGTAGTGAAGTGCAAACAAAAATGGGGGGGATTGGAATAGAGTTGAGCCAAATAGCTATGAGGTGCACACAAGGAATTATAAGGTCTGGAAACAAGTTGTGAGAGGTGGACTGGTTCCATTTCTAGAAAAACTTCACGAGCTTGATACTATGGCTATAGACTATTTTGAGAAGAACTGCAACAATGGAGAAATAATCCTCTTTGGGAGAAAGGTAAAGCTGGATGAGAAAATTATAGGAGAGGTGACTATTCTGTCCACTAAGGGTGTGAAGTTTTATTACAACAGAAGGTTTTCTGATCAGACGGTAATTAAATTCCCTAAGAAGGAAAAAGAGAGATTGAAACTAGTCAAAATTTCCAACAGCTACTTTGAAATTGGAACCATCAAGGCGTTGTGGAGAAAGGTGCTTCGTGTCATAATGGAGTATATTACATTGGATAGGAGATACACCAGATTTTATGGTCATCATTTTGCTATCCTTAACCACTTCCGCCATAAGGTACAAATTTGTCTACCTCATTATCTATTTTGTTCATTGAGGAATAACATTGAGGACCACAAGAAAAATCCCAAGAGATACCCTATTCTTCTTCCTGGTCTTATTAGGTTAATATATGAACACTATCAAAGCCTGTTAGCATTATCCAAACCAGTTGCCTCCACGGCGTCTGAGGACTATGAAACAGATAGTGGTGGTTCGGAGAATCAGCCTAACTAGGAGAGAATTGTTGAAGCCCACTCACCCCTTGTGTTGTCTAGTAAGAGAACCCAGCTTAGTAAACCCTGGCTTGCTAAAGCTAACCCTAAGATCTACCCTGACTACTCATTTCCCTTAAAGAATCCCACTCTCAAGAGCTCCCCTACCAATAAGTTGGTTTTCTACTCTACGGACTCTCTAGAGGACAAAACTGAGAACCCTAAAGCTAGCAGAAACTCTGAGTCTACCCTTCTTGCCTCTTTCTGAGTTGATTATACCATATTTCCTAGCTCCCCCAATCCAGATGATGTTAACCTCATTTTAGACTAGGTTCAGTATGGAGATATTCTTTCCTATGCCGGAAGTGGCATTGGTGACATTTTTAGGGTTTTGAAATGGGCCTATCAATAAATTAATGAGCTTAATCATAGAATTAGGGTTCTTAATAGCAAGCTAGAGTAACAGGAATTGAAGTTTTCCACTCTTAGAAATCAAGAAGGAAAATGGAAAAAGAACAATAATGGAATGGAAGAAGATGACATTGAGGCAAAGTACAAGATTCTGGAAGCTGAGATTGTCAAAATAAAAAATAACATGAAAACTGTTGTGGATGAAAACCATAAAATGGCTAGGCACAATGCCATAATCATCAATGCAATGTCTAAAAAATTGGAGAAGTCGCAACTGTAATGCCCCATCTTATAACCTAAGGAATGTTGCATTTGTCTATATAAGCGTAATAATTTTTTTTTAAAGTGTTATTATTAACTTAATTAGTTGCATACATTCACTAAGTTACGCGACATTACACTACTTGAGATTCCATAGACGACTTTAGTATTTAGCATTGCACATATTTAATTAACATAAACTCTAAAAGTAAACATTGCGTAACATTTAAATTCCATTCATGATAGTATAAAGTACAAATATGATTCTTACATTGCATTTGAAATAATATTACAATACTCATTCTTCAAATGAGGTAGATCAAATAATAGTTACAATTACATTTTAGAAATGTTCACCTCATAAACAATTGAGGGATGTTTCAAATACAAGATTTCCAATAATGCAATAAAGAAAGTACATATATATCCAAGTATGAGCTCTCCATCTATGAAGCTCTCGTTGCCATGATCATAAACTAGGGACCCAACGGAGTAAGGTGCACATTCCACCCAACCATGTGGTACCTGTAGGTCCACCCCCCGTGCTAGGAGATAGTAATATGGTTACCTAGACATAACCTATTCACCCTAGACACAAGTACATAACTAACTAATGGTTACATTCCTTCTAGAATTGAGACAATCAAATGTGCCAAGTACACAAGGTAAACAGTTATTTTAGGTGGAGTGTCATCACAATGTTGCAAAGGTTACCCTGGTGCTTCTTCCTAGGTTTCGGCCCCCAACTTGGGTTACCCTAGTAACCTCTTATGAAACCCGACCCCATTTGCTAACTATTGTGGAATAGAATATCTTTTAAAGTAACAAGATATCGATTTTCCATTCTAGGCCTTCTCATCTTATACTCAAGACTGAACTAGCTCTAGAGTCTATAAGCGAGGCATAATAATCTTATTAAAGATTTTAAACTAACTACTGTGTTGTTTAGTTATCACTGACTTACTAACTCTTTGTAAGTTACCCTGACACCACTTTGTGTGTCGGCCCTCACACACAGCCACTCCCCTAAACATAACAAAGGAATTCTAAATTTCCCTGACTAAGGTAAACAAGGTGTACAAAAATACAACATATAACTCTACACTTTTCATAATGAACATCAATGTCTATGTTCATAAAATCAGGTGTCTAAACACCATACAAAAATCATGTACACAACCTTAGCCAACACAAAAATTCAACTCAAGCAATCACAACTCCCATGTTTTACAATTTGTCTAGAAGGCTTGTACATCTAAGACATTCCCAATTTGCCCAATAAAGAAACATGATTTATAGAAAATTGAAAAATAAAGAGTCTACATTAGGATTTACTTAATCCAGTCAATCAAATATAATTTGCATGGAAACAAGTCAACTTGATTAAAATTAATTATCAAATAATCTAATTATAACTTTCACAATTTCACTTATCAATATCTATCATATTTCCTTTTTCAACCTTATTGTTATAAATCTAACTGTTTTCTTACTTAACATACATTTAAACAAAAATAATTTCTTATTTCATAACTAACATATATGTGAATTTAAAAATTTATTTAAATAATATATATAATACATTTATATTTATACATATACATATATATACATATACATATACATATATATATATAAGTATTATTAAATAACATAAAACCCTCAATCAAAAATCATAATCGAATGAATTTACAAATCAAAATTTCCATTTTATTTCTTGAAAAATAAAAAAAAGTTATTAATAATATACAACTATATTTTATACTGCCCACGACTATATGCGCAAGATTCACAGCCCTCGGCTGTATGTGCGGCCTTCCCCATATGGGGAGGCGGCTGTGTGACAGCAGCGTGCTGCCTGTGAGGGCAGCGCCGACTACCTCCACAGTCGTTTCCCCATATGGGGGCGGTTGTGGGGTAGCCCCGCGACCCCCTTAACAAAAACCAATAACCTTAATTTGTAAAAAATAAAATGTGTGAAATGAGTATTAACTATTTTTCTCCTATGGATTTAATTTCATTTTGTTTTTTAAAAAATAAAACCCGAATTCGCCCGTACGACAATTTCACAATATTCTTCAAAGTATATAAAATTTCCTCAAATAAAAATAAATCAATAAAGTTTCACAATCCAATTTTTATATGAAAATATATATATATATATACAAAATTCAACAGAGATTTTTCTTATAGGGAAATTGAGAAAATTCTACAGGGTTTTCTTATGGGGAAATTGTAAAATTTCAATAGGGTTATACAAAGGAAAATACGCACAGCATTTCCAACCAAATTTTAATTTACCCACAGAGGTTTCAAATTCCATTTCCCTTTTTAAATGTTTTCCCTTCACAAAATTTAACTCAAATATTTTCTACAGAGAAGGAAGTTTTCAGAAACCAACAGATCCTTACAAAAAAAGAATACAGTAAACAATTTTTCCTGAGATGTACAGGGATTTTAATAAAATGAAATTTCTTTTCACAGACATTCTTTTCAAAAACAAACAAATTAAAACATAAGGGAAATACCTATTTTCCTTAGCTTCAGAAATCTGTCTGGTGAGGAATAGCTTTTCCTGTAGCTTCCAAAGCCTTTCCCGAACACAAATTCCCAAATATGCCAAAATCTCAACCAGAGATCTTCCAGAAATATACAACAATACAAAGGAAATCACAAATTCTTTGAAAACAATTTTAACAGCACCCTATTCTTTTAATTTTCGTGAAGAAAAGGTAATCCTCTATTTTTTTTCAAATCCCAGATAACCTCCGAGAAAATCCTCCACCCAAAAAGGCAATTAATTCAACTGGCACACATGTCGAGAAGAAACAAATATCTTTCAACAACCTCACGACAATCATTCATTTCTTCCTTATCAAAATTTAAATGCCTTTTAAAGAATTTTCAATTTTCAATTTTCAAAATACAAATTTCCCACATAATAATTAATTTAAAATAAAATATATTCACAAAATTAAAGCAATTCTAATTTAATTAAAAAAAAATAATCCCAATAATTAAATTACTTAACCAAACAAACTAATTAATTAATTAAATAAAGTTTAAAACCTTATTTGTCAACATTTAAAATTAATTTAAAACAGGAGTAAATTAAAGAATAATAAACTATCATTAAATTGATAAAATTTTCCATTCTAGCAATTGATCCAACCAGGGACAAACAAGACAACCAAAGACTCCAAACTAAAACTGACAATGTACTGTGACTGGGTTTAAGACTAGACTAGGATGAACCATGTTACTACATCCCAATCAACATTTCCATTGAGTCTTGACATGCTCATACCTGAGTAACTAGGTGGAGTCGGTGTCATGTACCTGCAATCCTCCAATCACACAATGACATACATATATATATATATAATCCATTGTGCAAACACACCATGTGGAGAAAATCACAGAAATCACAGGGCACTCGCAAGCAAGTGATGCAACTCCGTTCTCCACACCAATACATGTGACATCAGACTAACAAATTAAATAACAGTTAGTCCATCATAAATATATATATAGCAATAACATCTGAAGGAAATATCTACGCTATAACAAAGCATATCAGAAATTAATTATCACCATACAAGGTATCATCATATCACAAAGTGAATCCACTGTCGCTCAAAATCAACTATCAAAATATCCAAACCAAAGTACCAAAGTCTAACAGTGTGAAAAAATGTAAACATAAAACATAAGCATAAATGGAGGGGTACTACAGCAACAGGGTTCACTAGTTGTTGATCTAGAAGAGGACAAGAATAAAAGCAAGAACGAGGACCAAGGTATATCGAAAAGGACCCATGCCAACCTTAAGAGGAAAGTGCCTCCTACTACCTAGATGGTCCAAATCTTAAAGAGGGGGGTTTAGGAAATGAACGACTTGAAAGCTGAGACTGCGAAAACATTAAAGTCCCAAGTTTAGTTGTTGCTGGCATTTTGTCTGGTCTTTTTGGGTCCTTTCTATGGCCCTTGTTGGCTTTTTTGATGGTTGTGGCTTTGTCATTTTTTTTTTCTCTTTATAGCCTTTTTGTTAATGGTGACTTGGACGATCTTATCTTTTGTTTGTAAACTTTGTGGTTTTGGGTCCTTGTAAAACCCATTTTTCCTCTTTCAAAAACATATAATATAAATATACATATATATACATTATATAATTTGACAATATGTGATTAATACAGTGGCACATGCATTTGCATATTGGATGGATTGAGAAGATTTTTTTAATTTTTTTTTCTTTAGACGATTTTCTTTTGTACAAAAACCTTTTTTAACTTTTTTTATTATTTAAACTCACATTTATTTTTAATGTTGCTTAATTTTTGCACTGAAATGCCATTTTCCACATCAATTAAAATGGATGAATTATGTGATGTTTTATTCTAATATTTTTGGCAAGATATGAATTGTTGTACACTTGACTGGTTAGATATTATTTTTGAACCTTGATTAATTACTATCTATATAATTATGAAATATTAATTAAATTCTTGTATAATTGATTATTTATATTATATAATATAAAATATGCAGTACATCATTTTATTTATATATTATATATAATTTAATATAATATAAAAAAATTCATATATAATATGATATATTCAAAATGGACCAGGGATGACCCCATAGTGTAACAACAAGTTGAAAGAAATAGTAAATCTACTTTCCAGTATTTGAATCCCACCAGTGGATGGTGGGATGAACACTCATCGATCACTAGCAAAGGACTATGCTCGAAGAACAAAGGATATAGGTTGAATGCACGATAGATGGAGAGAGACATGTGCAAAAGGTGGTAGTGATCAAATGCTCGAGGGTGTTGGCGAGTGTCTCTATGGGGTCAATGAAGGAAGCTTGGTAGGTGCAGGTAGCTAGTTGAGGTGTTGGATGGGAGTGTCGTGGGAGAAAGAAGAGAATGAATGGTTGGGTGATTGATGTGTGTCAGCAAGAGGGAAGAGATGGAGGGGAGAGATGGAGGAGAGGAGATAGAGGAGAGGAGGAGAGGTGTGGAGTTAACGTCGGGTCTTGTATGGAGCTTGGTAGGAATGCAGGCAAGCGTAGCAGACGAAGGAATATCATTGCCCATCCTACAAGGAGCTTGGTGAGAATGCAGGAAAGCATAGAATGGTGAGGATGAGGTCCCTCGAATGTGGTCTCATTGGTTCATAGCTCCATTCAAAAGTGATATGGGTGCTACCCCTTGGCAACGATTCACTAAACAAAAAAATTAAAATCAAAATGGACCATGAACTTATTACACATGACAACAATTTAACTATGGCTATTAGTTTGTAATATAAAATATTCTTGTTGAACCTTATAAATCTAATATAACTAAATATTAATATAATATAATATAAGTAAAGAAATATAAATATAAATAATATAATATAAAGTATTTTGTAGTTGTAATTTTATTCATCCTTGGCTTTCTAAAAAAATTTGTGCCCATATTTTGACTTTTAGAATAATTTAGTAATGAAAATCATTAATGAATTTTTTAAAAATAATATATAGTTTCAACACTCTCTCATCTCATTAGTGGCATAATAGTGATGACAATTTGTCTAGATGGTAGAATTTTGCTTCTTGGAAGTTGTTCTTAGTTTGACATTTTTTCCTCAATGCATTATTTGTTGGAGAAATCTAGAATGAAAAAGGGTTAGTTGGTTAGGGTAGGTGTCATTAATAAAAAAGCTAGTTAAAAAAAATAAGGGATTATTACCACTATTTTTGGACATATTAACAAGTATTGTACTTGCTTATTTTTAATCAAGGAAAATACTTGCTTTGAAAAAATGTTTTAACCTAAGTCATCCCCATTATTTATTTACTTTAAAATTAATTAATTTATTATAGATAGATGCATTTTTTTGAATTATTTTATTTACATAATATTCTTATTAGGTTCATTTTCTTGATAATTATTTTACGAATATAACATAAATATGTATATAATATAACTAAATAATATAAATATATATAATATAATAATATAACTATAAATATAATAAATAATATAATATAAGAGACATATAATATAATATAGCAATAATACAAATAATATAAATGTAAATGATTAGTTCTTTTGAATTTCATAGCTTCAGGGTTTAACTTTGTGATCATTATTTTCAATGTTTTGTATCATCCTAATGATTTTGATTTGAATCATTGATAAAAATAAATGCTCATGCAATCAAATAAATATCTTATAACCCTAGCAAGCATCTAGATGATTTCTATATGGATAGATTAATATATTTAAATACAACCAATTAAAAAAATCAACAAAAACATGCACAATGGTGATTGACATAGACTAATAAGAGTGAGTCAACAAAATTTATATTAAATTTCAAAATTTAAAAAATTAAGATTCAAATATATAATTTCAAAAATAACTTTGGTAAAATTCACAATTACATATTTGATCTATAATAATTTTTGAACAAGTGCCACTAGTGATGAGTATTTTCCTTTTATAATTCTAATTAAAGTATTCGGTATCAATTTAAGACAACCCTATACATAATTATGAACAATAATAATATAATATAATATAATATAATATAATAATATAAATAATATAAATAAATAATGAATATAAATAATATTAATATAAATAAAATAGTATAAGTATAGCCTATAATGGTTTAAAATTGGCAATGGAGAAGGGGGATTCCAAAATTTGGTTGGAAGGGGACTCATTGAATATTATCAATAGCCTTAGAAAGGTCACTCCTCCTTGGTCCATTGAAAAAATTATCTTTCATGCACTTTATTTGCTGAATAACTTAGAAGAAGTCTACATTTCTCAGGTATTTCATGAGGCTAATGGTGTTGTAGAATTTTTGGCTAACCTTGTTATGTCTTCAGCTTGGTCATGGGAGATTAATGACCACCATCTGGTGGATCTTATTACATTGCTTAATATTGATAGTCCCTAATTCTTTGAAGGAGGCTGAATTTTTCAATAATCCTAAGGGATGGTGGTTTAATGATTACCCTCTGATGTTGATTAGACATTTGATGACAATAGGTCTTATTGGAAATTGTGGGAGGATGATTTATAATCTCAAGAGGGATTTGGAAATTATATTTATCTATACTTCAAAATTCAGGATCACACGCTTTATGGGTGTGATTTCCTCTCTGGTTTTTTTGATAATCTATATTTGTGCTTTGTTGTGTTACATTTCTGAGAATTTCTTGGTTCTTTTGGAGATGGGGTGTGACATATGTAGAAAAAATCCCTTTTGGTGTGTTGAGACCAAAGCTAATGGTGAAGTTTGGAATATTTGCAGAAAGGCAGTGTCACTCCTTTCATGGAGACAATACATGGGTTTGATTCCAAGACCTCACAAGAGTTTGTGGAAGATTGGCACAATTGGGTGCTTAGTATATTTAGAATTAATATCACTATGAATGAGGAGTTCATAGCTGAAGTTGCAGGGTTGTCGACTAAGGGGAGGAAATTATTCAGAGATAATGCCATGTCTGGGGTGGCAAGAATGAACTTCCTAAGGGATAAAGAGAAGGAAAAAAATGGTTAAACTCCAATGTGATGGCTTTTATCGAACAAAAATTAATCCAATTTTGGGAGATGTGGCTATGGCTCTTATGTGATACTTCACCTTGGATGGGAGATACTGATCTATTTATAGGTACCATTTTGTGCTGCTAAACCATTTTTGTTATGGTAAGTTGGTATCCTTCATGTTTTATCTTTTTTCATCTTTGAAGAATGGGATTATGGATTACAAAAATAATCCCAACAATCCCTTTTTATATGAGGGGTTGATTTTTTTAATTGTGGAACATATCTAAGCAAGATATGCTAATGTTTCCCTTGTTCCTAGGAAGGCCAACAAGGCCAAGAAGAAGGCTAAGCTGAAAGGGAAATATCAGTCAGAGGAGGAGGAAGGTGATGGCAAGACAATGTTTAGGGATGATTCTTCAGCTTGGTTTGATGGATACCATATAGATTTGGATTATGTTAACCCTTTAGTTGGGGTCAGAAAAAGCTCTATGAAGAATGTTGAGCCCTCTTCCTTGCATGGGAAGCACATAATTTTGTTTTATTGTGAAGAGGTGGATTTTGAGGGGAAAGGAAGTGGTAGGAAGGTTCCTAAACATCGATTGGTGAGTTTTTTTATTTCCCATGATGTGGAGAAAAATTTATAGGAGGGTATCAAGATTACTAAGGTTTTTGGGGTGGTAAAAAACTCTATTGATGAAAAAAAATTGGACTGTGGTGAGGATAGAAGGGCTCAAACTAAAGGGGAGGTGAATCTGAATTTTTTGTTTTGTTTTGGAAGTGTCCCATGCACTATCATTTTCTGAAGGAAAAGGAAAACAACGGTTTTTCCTTCTTGTTGGTTTGAAGAAAAGGATCTTCTGATGAGCTCTCACTAGGGAAGGGGTTTGTATTGGGGCTCATTGGATTTTAATCAGGCATTAGGCTTTGTGAAGAAAGTGTCAATTTTTTTTTTTAACCTACTCATGTGGCTCATTCAAGAGGTCCAAGATCTTCATGGTAAGTATGATACTATTGCTCATTGTAATATCTCTACTTTGAGAAGTTTTAGGGAGTAGGCTTCTATTTTTAGCATGGTTAGGTTGTTGAACTCTAATCTCAACCTAATGGTGGAGGATATTGCTAAATTTAAAAGAGACCATGATCCAAGGCTTTCTGCTTTTGAATTGAACTTTGTGCAAAATTCGTAAAGATCTTAATTCCTTGATTAACCTCAATAAGGATTTGCTTGAGACCATGGTTGAAGGATCGGTGCTACTGAATAGGAAAGAAAAAGAATGGACTGGAAAGTACCTCTTCCTTGACCCTTCAAAGCATGTTGTCGGTGAGGACTCTAAGATGGATAAGTAGGCTACAAATTTGGGGACTAGAACGAGTGTTTGTAACCACATTAAAACAAAGAATTTAGCAATGTGGTTGTTATGCAAGATGTCATAGAAATCATGGAGATGTGTGACAAGGTGATAACCAAGGATGTGGAAGGGGAAAAGATGTTAAAATACCTTTTCTAGTTGTTACTTTGTGGTGTTCTTTTGTTTATTTTTTGTTGATGGTCTGATGATTGTGGTTCAATTAGCTTGTTATTTTTTTTGGGAAGCTTTGCTGCTTGGTCTCTATGTTGCCTTCTCTTTTGTATAGAGTTTTAGGTACCCTTCAAAACTTGTTTTACATTAATAAAAAACTATAAAAACTCATACTATAATATAAATAATATAATATAATATAAATTTAAATATAAATTATATATTATATAATAATAATATATTATTTTATTTATGTATAATAAATATAATAAACAATAAATAATTTAATAGATTGTATTATATATATTTAATAGTATAGAAATATATAAATAATATAATATAATTTGGTTTTAAAAAATAATTATGTTGAGATATGTAATCTATACATTTAATTCTCAAATATAGACATCAAAATTTGAAAATATATTAATGTCTACAAATAAAAATATTGAAAAATAAGATATAAATTATATAATCCTTGCTTTCAAAATAAAGTACAAAACTATAAAAATACAAAATGATAACAATAAGTATTTGTCAATGTTGGTTTATAGTATAGGCTTGTGAGAACCCCCTTTGATGGACTCCAGAGGACTAACCAGTATTAGAGGTTGGACTCGGGTGATCGGGAATCAAGTTAAAATTAGATTCGGATCCCGTACGATATTATAGGGTAAAACTTTGACTAAGGTGACTTTTCGATAATAGAAAGGATGGGGCCCTTTTTATAAAATAAATACTTTGACGCTAAAACCCATCGAGGATCAGCTGATTGGGTGTCCCATATGCTACGAGACCTAAACTATGTTGTAAATATTTATAGTTAATGATCTTATTTAGAGATATTGTAGATACTCAGAGTCAGTGGTAGTGTAAATCATATAAGGTTATTTTATCAATTTTGATTGCAGAAAGTAAACATGAAAATAATCTTGGTTGTTAACAACCATTGTAAAGCTTATTTGGTAAATTTTATTATATATTAATATATATATCGGCTTTTAGCCTTTCACCGAAAAGAAAAAGATAATAATAATAAATAAGACAATTTCAAAATAATATTTGTCAACATATTTTACATAAATATATAAAAATATCTATATCATAATGACATCAACCATCTAAATTGCAGCACTACATTAATGACAAAGTTTCTTCTTTTTTTCTAAAATGGATTGCTCATAGATAAAATCACAAAAACCTTTTTATCATGACATATAAAATATATCATGTCATTTCTAAATAGAATGGTAGTAAGTTAGATAATTAACCAAAAAAAGGAGGAATAAAGGGTTGTCCCTGACTAATTTAATTTAAAAAAACCCAAAAAAGTTGTAAGTTAGATAATTAAAAAAGTAAAAGAAAAGGAGGTCATCCTTGACTATTTTAAGTTTTAAAAAACCCAAAATAGGGATAGGTGTCACCATGGTGCAAGGTGAATGAAAAATAGAGTTTTCAAATGGGAAGGGCATGTGGAATACCCTAACATGAAATGTTAAATGTTTAGAAAATCATGTGAAACAATATGCATCTCGAAGTTTTGAAACTTGTGATTCTTTATGTTGCTTGGACACTAATGGCTGCAAGGAGTTACTTTCTTTGTCTAAGGTTTGTTTTCAAACTGTGGATGTTTCTTCACAATGAGGGTTGTTGATGGCTAGGTGACATTGTTTAACATTTTTATTTATTTATATTTTTTTTACTTAAAGTTTTAAATTTGTTTAAATCTATATTTTTATTTAAAAATTTTAATAGCTTTATTTTTCATATAAAACTTTTAATACATTCTAAATTATTATTTTTAATTAAAAATTGTACATAAATATAATATCATATATTAACTATAGAATATATATTTTTTGAATGTTTAAATTGTTTAATAAAATAATAAAATAAATATGACATACACAAAATATTAAGGATTTTATGAGATTAAAATAATTAATTTTTTTATTTAAAAATAGATATAAATTAAATTAGTTAAAGTATTTCAATTAATAATTATATATAAAAAGTAATAAACTTTAATTTGAGCTGGTTTTTAATTATTTTTACATTAAATTTTCAAAATATTAAAATATAAATTTTTTCTTAATAATTTTTTTACTTGAATTAGTTTTTGAAATATTGTAGAAATTAAATATATTATATTTTCTTTCTTAATTTAATTTTAAAAATCTTAAATTTAATTTAAATCTAGATTATTTTCATTATATTTAATTTACATGCAAATTTAGTAGAATATTTATTTTAAGTTTTAAGTTGAATATGTATTTTTTTTTTATTTGTAAGAGAAGGATTATATTAACTATCAAAAAAGAGTACAATTTGTTTGCAAATGTAGGGAAAATGATCAGATTGCAGTCCAATCCCTGATAACCCACAAAAATTGCAAAGCTAGGCTGCCAAATAAACTACCAACTAACCATCTATAGCCACCAAAAGGAATCAAAAGGAGAATGTAAAACAACTAAACTATTTACAAACATAAGCTTTGAAACCCCACCAGACATACCACAATGCACACCAAAAAAAATATATAAATTAATTAATTTGATGGGAGAGAAGAGGGACGACACAGGGCCGTACCCCCTCCCTTGCCCCTGCGCCAGGCCACGGACAGCCATAGCAGTCTGTGGACTGCTGGCGCAGCACTCATACGGACAGCCATAGCAGTCTGTGGACTGCTGGCGCAGCAGTCATACGGACTGCCGCGCGCAATCCGTAGGACTGGCCAGGGGTCCGGGCCTTGCGATTTCTTTTTTTTTTTAATTATTAAAATTTTGTTTTTTTTTAAATTTAAACTTGTATATGTTTATTAATATATTGTTAAATACTTGCTTTGATATAATTTTATTAAAACATTTTTAATAATTGTTAAATGTTATTAATTAATTATATATATATATGTATATATATAATGTATATATATAATGTGTATATTCACAATTTGAATATAATTACATTCATTTTATTTATTTGTAAAAGTTTTGAGAATTATATGAGAAAACAAAATGTTAGTAGATATAAATATTTTATGTTTATATTTATGTAAATATATTTATTATATATATACGCAATCAATTGTATTTATAATAGTTTGCAAAATTAGAATTTATTGACTGGGACTTAACTGTGAAAATTGTAAAGTTGGATTTTATGGGTTATTAAATGAAATAAATTATATATGATAGTGAAATTGTTATTGGATGTTTTAATTCCAATGGTTTCTCGAGTTTCCTTGGTCGGAGGTTTTAATGTATTTTTAGATATTTATCGGATGTACTTTTTTAAGAATTAAATATTTTGGTGTAGGATTATTAACTTGTTGTGTTCTTCATATTGATTTAGAATTAGAGTGTTGTGTAATTGAGTTAATCATTTACCTTAAGTTATGAAATTACGTGATTGGGTTATTGTTGCCATTTAATTGTTGTAAACTTTTCTCTTCGATGTGGGAACCCCTTGTTGATTTAGTAACCTTTTTTCCAGAGGCTTGCTTAATTTTAATGTTCTCTTCATCTTGATTAAACTTTGGGAGTTGATACTTAATGATTTATGTTAGGAAGGGTTGAACGGTTTGTTAAGATTTTGGTTGTGAGTTATCGCGAGAAGGTTAATGCCTCACATGATCTTGTTTTTTTGAGTACTAAGCTTTATATGTTTTAGTTCAACCCTTGCCTAGTTTTGATTTATGTTAGGGGTCATAGGGAGAGTGGCTCTTCGTGGGCGTCGGCACCTCAGGATGAGGAAGGGCTCAGGATAACCCACGAAAGAGTAGTTAAACAAGTGATAACCTAAACAATAGAATTTAGGGGGTTGGATAGTTTAAAAAACACAAGATAATAAAACATTGAGTTCCTCGTCTATGCATTAGGGCTACCATAGACTAGTGATAGACTGAGAAGGCCGTGGTCGGAAAAGTCGTAGTCTCGTCTTCATGAGAGATTATTGGCTCCGCATTAGCTACCCTATGGTGCCGACACCTCAGTTAGGAGGAAGGGCCAAGAGATCCATAGATGGGTGCCGACACCTCTGTTGGAGGAAGGGCCAGGAGAATCCCATGAGAGCTATGTGATGACACTCTCCAATTGACACCCTTGTGCTTGGTTGTAGTTGCCTCTAGATATTGTATCTTTATGTATTTTCGAGGGCTAGGGAATCCATAGATGGGTGCCGGCGCCTCAGTTGGAGGAAGTGCCAGGGGATCCCATGAGAGCTATGTGATGAACCTCCCCACTTGACACCCGTTTGACTTGTTTCTTATTGCCTATGGAATTGTGTATTGAATGGCTGTTTTAGATTTATTATGGAATCATGTTCTTTTTAATGTTTCAGATTTATTTGGAAATGTATTTTGGATGTTGTTTTGGTTCCTCTGGATATTGTATCTTTATGATTCTTTTGACTCTTGTGAATTTGTTTCATGATTGCTAATTGGTGGTACTTCATGTTATTGTGATGAGTTTCTTAGTTTTAACTTGTTATGTGATTTGTGAACGTTGAGGGTTGTTCGTTGCATGCTTGAGTTGTACTTGTTTTGTGTCATGTCGTTGTTGAGTCGGTTTGGCATTCATGGTTGGGTTCACTTCCTCGTCACCTCTGAGCACAGGGGGTGAGTTACTTGTAATTCACATGGTTGGGTGGAACGTGCTCCGCACCCGTTGGGTTCCCCATCAGCATCTTGGCTTCTTAGCATTCCCATAGTTGGAGTTGTACCAGTATTCACCTTGTATTTCAGATTTCATTGTAATTATAGCATCCCACATGTTTGGGAATTTAATGTAATTCTTATATCAAAAATTGTAATGTAATATTATAACAATGATGTAATAGTTAGGATCATTTGTAACTCTATTAAGAGATGTATCATGGATGTATTTATGCGATGTTTATTATTCTCGCATCATGGTTATTGGATGTATCCTTATCCTTGGTTATCATTATAAATGATATTGTTGTAATCTTTATTTTTATTTCCGTTTAGTTGTTGCGATGTAACCTCGCGTGCCTCAAAGAACTAAGTGTGTTAAATCTATGTAATATGCTATGTGATTATGGTTAATGTTATTGCATGTTTAATGTAATTGTTTAAAAAAAAATATTATTTGCATTGTGTGTGTTCTCTGGGGTTTGCACGATGGGCATTACACCTAACATGCATAACCTAGCTAAAAGCCATTCAATTTAGCAAATTGATTGAAATCCATCATCTAATCTAGCTCGTCTACCACCTCCAGTTTGAGAAACTTCTTCAGAACTATCTAGTGATGGTGAAACAAATCCATACCCCTGAGCTCTAGTAGTAAAGGGTATACATGGATGAGTTCTCTTACCACCCTGACTAAAGGAAAATCATGAGCTAGTGATGCTCCTAACCCCATCAATGCTGATTTGAGCACCTCATCTAGGCCACCCAGAATCTCACTCTTGAATAGCTTGCAAATGATAACCTTTGCTTCACCCTTTGGAGTTCTCACATCTAGGAGTGACATAAGAAAATGGGAAGCGATGTGGGTGTTCACCCTAAAGCACTCAGTTTTGCAAAGAATCTTTACCCATAACCATTTTTATTGCCACCACCACCTGAGGGTCGATCCTTAGAAGAATTCGCTTCAACTACTACTTGGTGATGTGTTTAAAAGTTGTTTACCACACCTTACAGTTGTGCTAAATTGGCCACCATCATGCCCAATACTAACCAAAGCCTCTGCTTAAACCTCCACCACAAATTTAAAGTGTTCTTCCATAACTGTTAAGTAGAGCTAGATGATAGAAAAAAAAGGAGATGATGGACGAAATGAAAACTTCACTGGTTGGTTTAAAGAAGAAATTTTTCTTTGCATTTATTACTCTATGCATTAACCAACGTGCTCGACTAGATTTTCTGCCCACTGACCAACTGTCCCTTGACTAGCAATTTATTCGCCGTCTGATGCCAACTAGGGCTACAGCCAAGAAAATCCCATATCTATGGGCAATTATATCATGATGTCTTGGGCCGCCAACCCATGACATGCCAAACAATGAGGACTTGAAATCACCTTCCTTCATGTGGCCATGGGAATACTATCCCACCACTAGTTCCCACACATGAAACTTAACCTAAGTAATGGGGCTACTGACTTGGCCAAATAGAGTCCTAGTTTTCTTTTAACCACCACTGCATGGAAACAGTCGCAGTCTCTCCACCCCTTGTCATGGAGAGATGTCTTCCTTATTGTCCACAAGTTGAATATGTAAATTTAATTTACTTCTATAAAAATAATTAGTATTAATTTTAAAGTTTAATTTCCTTTAAAAAGTAACTTGTAATAAATTAATTTAATTGATAAAAGAAATTAGTATCACTTTTTTGTAATCATAGTTTGTTAACGCTAAAAATGATTTAAAAAAAATATTCACATTGAGGTGTCAACATAGTGCGAGGTGATGTGCATCACAAGGTTTTCAAATGGGAAAGGCATGGGAAATTCTTCCATGTGAAATATTAAATGTTTAGAAATGAATGTGAAAGAATACACATTCGAAGGTTTTGAAACATATGCTTCTTTATGCTTCTTGGACACTAATGGATTCAAGGAGTTATTTCCTTTTTCAGAGGTTTGATTTCAAACTATATATGTGTCTTCACAATTTGGTCCATTTAAGGGAATAAATTTATAAAAAAAATAAAAATCTATGTATCTACACTACACTAAAATTTTAAGCTAGTGCAAGTTACACATATAGAGCCAATGATATTTTTGAGTAAAAATTGAAACAAAATAATTGAGAAGCATGAACATTTTGAACCTCACTTTCATTTTGGACCATAATGTAGTGTTTACCTAGAAATTCCATTCTATGAATAAAATCCACGTTAAAATTTATTTCAGTATTACTTATTAAAGAATTTAAGCTTCCATAAGAGGGTATGCATAGGATCATGATGGGCCAAAAAGTGGCAATATGATGGGTATGTGGCTGGCAACTTTTTTTTTTATCAAAAATTGATGAAACAAAAAAGAGTTTTTAAAAGAGATTCTCAACTTTCCACCAATATAAATTATGCCTTACATTGAATTTAATAAGTACTTATTATTCATTTTCTATTCAAATTACGACTAAAGTCCTGATTGATAGGATGATTGAAAAGCTTCTATAGCTTTCAAATGGTATCACATTTTTTGAATCCAAAACATGCATCACATTATATGCTTTGTATACTATAGTATTAAAAATAGAAAAATTGAATTTCATAAAGTTTTTACCAAGTTAAAGTGCTCAGACATATGAGTTTTTATATTTTCTAAAAGTTGTAATGAAAATTTCATAATTAATTATTTACTTGGAAAAAAGTTACAAAAAAATATGCATCAAATTCAGTACATAAGTCCTCTACTTATATCTAAAATCTTATAAAAAATGTTATTATTTTATTGTGGTTAGGGTGGTCAGATAGACACCTACTTATTTTTTCCATGAAATTTAATTACTACTGCATTGAAATTTCAAATTTTCACCAAATAGATTTTTTATTTTTTGAAAAAAACCTAGTAGTTTAGAAACTATATTTAATTTGCTACAGATTCTATTCTTACATATTTTTTAAATAATATAGATAACTTATTCAAATTTTTACGTCAAGTTTCCTAACTCTGATTTTTCTAATTTTTGTACTGCTTAAGGGCCTATTTTTTCCATGATGATCCTGCACATACCCAAGATAATAAATATTCACATCAAGAAAAATCTAGATTATAAATTGGGTGAAAATTGAAAACTTGACATTTCACATCACACTTTATTAATATTTATCAAAAAAAATTATTGAGATTTTTTACAAAAATTCTCTTCCATTGATACAACCTATATTACATTTCCTTGAGCTTCAATTCATCCAAACAAAAGCTACATTACAATCTTATTTTTACAAAAAAAAAAAAAACTAAATTAAATGTATAATCTCATACCTTGTCAAGAACTCCAACTTGGCTCTATCATGTGGATTTACATTGACAAGTAGAAGGACATTAAAAAAACCAAATACTATGGCCATACAAAAGAACTGAAGATTCATCAATTTTTAAGTATGGATCTAAATAACCATAAACAAACTAGAAATTCCTCTCTAAATACTGCTACTACTATATCAACAATAGAGCCCCATTACAATTGAATTTAACCAAACATAGCCAATAATAGTCAAGATAAAGAAAAAATGTAGATGTTATCTCTATGCATAAGTTAAATGAAAACATATAACACATCTTTTTCTTTAGAATATGGGTACATTCCAAAAACATTCACAAATACATGGGAAGAATGAAACAAATACATTTTAAATAAATACTAGCATTACCAACTTACAATAATAACAAAAAATAGATCTAGATGTTAGTTAGGTGCTTTAGTACAATCAGGATTGGGTCCTTTCCATGCTTCTATTGCACTCTTGCATGAGCCCTCCATGTGGCACAAAATAATGCTTTTGTAGTTTCCATTGGACTCCATAGAATCATATCTTTGAACAAGTACTTTTCTCCCTAATTTTCACTCTCTTCCCAAGAAGAATTATAATCATTGCAATCATAGTTAGATACCAAATGTTCCTTCTTGAAAGGACAAGAAAGAAATGAATATTTTAACACATTCCAAAAAAATGAAAAAAATAGATGAATCAAATGAGAGGAGTTTTTGGTACATGGTTAAGCTCAATTCTACAATGAAAATTTTCATAATTTAATGAATTCTTTTTGAAAGAATGTACTTGTTGTAAGTATGTAAATAAGTATTATGCATCTATTGAATTAAAAATTTAAAAGAAGCCTATTAAGCACACCTCTAAATATAGGGAAAATAAGTAAATGGTCAATAACTCCTATTAAACTTGTGGGTAGGTGAAAAAAGTTGGAGGAAAAAAAGTGGCCAACTTTAAAAACATTGAGAAGTCATCGCGCTATAATGCACTTGCATTATAGATTTAGTGTATTGAGCCTAAGGCTTAGTCACATCAAGCGTATAATGTGCTTGTATTGTAACATGAGTGCATTATGACATGTTATAAGAAAAAAAAAAAAGTGAATTGATTTTTTCACTGTCACATTTCCTCCATCCATGGCTTGCAAACCCTTCCAAGACATGCTTGCATTATTGAGAGCCCAAATTCCACTATTTCTTCACTGAATCTTAGCTAATTATTTGACAGAATGCCATCACATTAAGAGAGAGGCTCAAAGGAGTAGTTTTTATGAATTTGTTGTTAAATAAGTAGATTTAATATGTTTTTGATGTTAATTTTTTTAATTTTTAGAAGTTTATAATCCACCTCATTATCCTCCTCAAAATATTTATCCTCCTCATGACCAAATACCTAATGAACAACCACCCCAACAAACTCCTCCAACAATTCCTAAACATCCTCCTAGAACTCAACAAAATTTAATGGGGGAAATTGAAAAATGATAAAAAATAAAGAGTTAATTGCAAGGTTGAATGGTCCTATAAGTTCAAACTCATAAAGAAGCACTTTCAAATTTACTTCAAGCTATGTTAACAAATGTAGATGAAATTAGCAAGCAATTAATTCATTGGGTCAGTAAGAGACAAGAGTAAAAATATTTTTATGTAGATAAACTATCCTACACACAAGTCAAAAATTAAAAAATACAAAATTTCACTTGTGTTTAGTTTTCACTAACCCACATAAAAATAACCTCTTCACCCTACAAGAAAGAGGTTTCCTATCCATTGGTGAAACCACCAAGGGATAAAGGACAATTTTTGGAAAAGGTGGTTGATTGATTTTGACCATCCTTCATGTAACAATAACAAGATCCTATAATATTTCTTGAGGAAACTTTATTGTGAGTTTTTCCTCAACAAAATCCCCAACTATTTTGATATATGGGACTTCTAGGATAGAGGTGGTGAGTCGGCACAAGATAGAATAGGGGCATGTCTTGATCCTCAATGGCCAGTGAGACAAGCACTCATCAGACCTGCTTATGAGCACGTGGATATCCCTTCCATTGTGAAGGAGATTGTTAAGGTCGAGACTATATAGTCTATTAGTTCTTTGACCTAGAGTATCATAGAGCATGCAAGTCATGAACTATAGTGTGACCTAGGGGAGACTTAGAGGGGTAGGGTTCCACCCCATATTTGTAGGCTTGGGGGTCCACCTATGGTTATGACCCTATAGATAGTCAAGAGGTAGGTGCATAGGCCATGTTTATAGCTAACCAGTTGGTGATAATAGATGCCATCTTGAATGAGGCTTTCAGTATTGATACTAAGGTAAATATTAGCAAGTTCATTGAATTTAATTTATTAAATTTTATTTCTAAAATCAAGATTAATTAGTTTAGTTTAATGGCTATAATGTAATTTTAGGGTCATAAAGTTCATACTATTTTCACAAGCCCTCTACCTTTGTATTACTTCTAGACATCTACCACTAAGGTATGTAACTAGTAAGAAATTATAAATATTACATGTGAATAGCATTGTTATATGAATGGTATTCTAATATAAGATTTTGGATGTTGAACAAGTTAATATTCAATATTTCATGGTAACACCTCCTAGTAGTGGTGGAGTTCAAACCTTCACTCAAGTAATAGAATAAATATTTTAACTAATGAATTGTACTTAATATATTTGTGTAGTTTATATTCATATAATTGATTACATTATATTTGACATCTTTCAAACTCAAAGAATTACTTCACATTGCATAACTAATAAATAGATGTTGATAGATGACAAAATATAAATTACAATATAGTTTTTTTGAAAGTCAACATAAGAAGTGATGAAGTTACTTCACATAGCATAACTAATAACTAGGAGCAGGTGTCAATTTCATTTTCTTGTGATGAAATTCCATGAAACCACATTTTATTAAGGATTTTTTTTTTCAAATAGTTCACTACCTTGTCTACGCTATGGATTCTAAGAAAAAATATATCAAAGCATAATAGTAAGCAATATCATAAACAAGGAAATGAGTTGTTTAAAAAAATACCTCAAATAAATGTGGTCTCATGGTGATGTCCATCACCATGAGACTACATTTCTTTGAGTAATTTTTTCGAAAAACTCACCGCCCTATCTATGCTACCACATTGGTGCAGGGGCACCCTCAAGTTTCATTCCTTCAATATGAAAAATTGTCATTTTGTTTTTATTTTGTGGATTTTCATGTAATAAGGTCTTCTAAGATATTTTAGATGTGTTTGAGTCCATATTAGGTCACTAGGTGTGTTTGAGTGTCAAGTTGCACAAGTTCTCAATTTTGCAAAATATTGTCAATGTTGTAAAAGTTGCAAAAATATGGAATATGAAGAGTCATAAGTTGTAAATGAGGACATTTGAATGGTTGTCAGTTGAAAATTTGGTTGGGAACCATTGGAAAATGGTTTGAAATGTTTTAAAAGGCTTTGTAAGGTCAAAAACATGGTTGGAGGGTGTGGTAGTTGATGTTTTGGAAGTGAAGCAATAAAAATATCTATATTTTTTGCATTTCTAAATGTTTCCTTGGTGTTATTTGATGTAGTATGAATCTGTACTATCCCATACTGACTCCAAATCAATTGTGTTTGGTAAAACTATGAATCTAGTGTCTATTGGCATTAGTTTCATGTAATTTAATCAAGTTTCCAACAAGTTGTGTCCATTTAACTAAAACAGGTTTGAAACCCTAGTAGGCCTAATTTGAGGGAGAACAATCCAAATTTGACTCTTGTGTTCCAAAACAACCCTATGCAAATTCTTAGTATGTTGTATAGAGCCCAAATATATATCTAGAAAAATATTTATATTTTTTGGTATCAAGTCTGGTTTGAATGTTATGACCAAAAAATATGAATTTGTTTCTCCACTTCAAACCTAGTCATGAGTAGAACAGACAAATTTTGAAAATTTCCTTCCAAAGTAACCATATCTTATTTCTTCATATGTTGAATAAATCCATAAAATGTATTTAAATCTAGGTTTGTATTTTGGAGATCAATTCTTCCTAGGCAGTTGTTCCCATTTTAGTCAATTTGAAGTACTATTAAGAGATTGAGACCTAATGAATGAAAACCCATCATGTGAATGTTTAGAGATTGAAATTTTTCTTGTTTGAGAATTGTTTTGAGTTGCCCATCCCTACTCTATATCAAATTGCTATCAGAGCCAAAAGATATGGGCAATATTTTTTTTGGAGTTTATGTGTTGTAATTTTGTAGGTTGAAGCAAGAACTTGGATGCCAAAAGACTAGGTAGTGAAGAAAGGAGGAAACCTAGGTGAGGTATCACAAAGACAAGAAGTGAGCTGAAAAAGACTTGCTTAGAAAGGAAGAATGGATATGTTGAGGAGAATAGTCTTTGGATACTTGTAGAGTAAGGAGGCACCAAGCAAGAAACAAGGGAAAGAAAAAGAGAAAAGTGAGATGAAGAAAAATGAGAAGAACAAATGAATGCCCAACAAGAGATAATAGATTTGAGGCAAGCCTTGAAGGAAACAAAAGAAGTTCAAGATGAAATGGAGAAAAGAATGGAACTTGAAATGCAACAACTCCATGAGAGAGCAAAACAAGAGGGTATGTACAAAATCATCATATAATCTGTAGCAAATATAATCTAGTTTCTAAACTACTAGGTTTATTTAGAAAAAAAATATCTATTAGGTGAAAATTTGAAATTTCATTGTACTAGTACTTAAATTTCAGGGGATAAATAAGTAGGAGTTTGTCTGACCACCCTAACCACAATAAAATAGTAATATTTTTTTATAAAATTTTAGATATAAGTAGAGGACTCATGTCCTAATGTGATGCATATTTTTTTGTAATTTGTTTCCAAGTAAATAATTAATTATGATTTTTTTATTACAACTTTTCAAAAATATAAAAAACTTGTATGTCTAACCACCTTAACTTAGTCAAAACTTCATGAAATTCATTTTTTTATTTTTTTATCCTATAGTATGCAAAGCATAGAATGTAACACATGTTTTAGATTAAAAAAATGTGATATTTTTTGAGAGCTATAGATTTTTTTCAATCAACCTATCAATCAGGACTTTAGTCGTAATTCAAATAGAAAATGAATAATAGTTATTTATCAAATTCAAAGTAAAGAACAATTTATATTGGTGGAAAGTTGAGAATATCTTTTAAAAACCCTTTTTGTTTCATCAATTTTGAGTTAAAAAAAGTCATTATCCACATACCCTACACATACCCATCATATCGCCACTTTTGGGCCCATCATGATCTTACACATACCCAAGAAAGGGGTAGGCATTTACCAATAAGGAAGAAGGTAAAGTGGCCTATCAAGAAAATAATTTAGAAGAGAAGAATGCAAGAAAGGAAAATAGAACTAGACATTGAAGAATCTTTGTTGATGAAGGAAGAGAAATAACCATCTGAGAAAAAAGTTGAACAGGAATCTCTAGAAGGTGAGTTGCAACATAGTCTATATACATGTCATATGTTTTTTCAAGGGCTAACTGCAATTGTAAGTGGATTTCAGTCCCCTCAAGTTCAAGAAATCAAGAAACTTGAGTTTGCTTCTTCATATATACAATATAGATTCGTTGTATCAATTGTTAAAGCATTGTTGAAAGAAGGATTTAGAGGTGTAAATGGAGGATAGGGTATGTGCAGGATCATCATGGAAAAAACAAGCCCTTAAGTGGCAAAAAATTCAGAAAAATAAGAGTTAGGCAACTTGATGTTAAAATTTGAATAAGTTATCTATATTATTTCAAAAATATGTAAGAATAGAATCTATAGAAAATTGAATGTAGTTTCTAAACTACTAGGTTTATTTAAAAAATAAATAAATCTATTTGGTGAAACTTTGAAATTTCAATGCAGCAGTACTTAAATTTCATGGAAAAAATAAGTAGGTTTCTATCTGAACACCCTAACCACAATAAAATGATAATATTTTTTTATAAAATTTTAGATATAAGTAGAGGACTCATATCTTGATGTGATGCATACTTTTTTGTAATTTTTTTCCAAGTAAATAATTAATTATGAATTTTTTATTACAACTTTTTAAATATAGAAAAAATTGTATGTCTGACCAACTTAACTTGGTCAAAATTTCATGAAATTCAATTTTTTTTTAATCTTATAGTATGTGAAGCATAGAATATGACACCTGGTTTAGATTCAAAAAATGTGATACTATTTGAAAACTATAAATATTTTTCAATTAGCCTATCAATTAGGACTTTAGTCATAATTCAAATAGAAAATGAATAATAATTATTTATTAAATTCAAAGTAAAAGATAACTTATATTGGTAAAAAGTTGAGAATATCCTTTAAAAATCTATTTCGTTTCATCAATCTTGGGTAAAAAAAAAGTCGTCAGCCACATACCCTACACATACCCATCATATCACCACTTTTTGGCCCATCATGATACTGTACATACCTAACAAGTTTATATTGACAAGTTTAAACATCTTTGTCAAATGTTCAAGAAACCTACAGTGAAGATGAAACTAACATGGGACTATTTCAAAGATAATGCAAAGGGATTTAAATACATCAGGAAAAATATTTCAAGCATGATTCTTATGTTGCAGGCTCTAACTCAAGACAATCTTGAGTTGTGTTCTTCCTTGGGAGTATGGTGCAGGGGCACCCTCAAGTTTCATGCCTTGAATAGGAAAAAGTGCCATTTTTTCTTAATTTTGTAGTTGCTAGGTGTGTTGGAGTGTCAAGTTGCACAAGTTGTGAATTTTGCAAAATATTGTCAATGTTGTAAAGCTGTAAAAACATGGAATATGAAGTCATAAGTTGTAAATGAGGGAATTTGAATGGTTGTAAGTTGAAAAGTTGATTTGGAACCATTGCAAAATGGCTATAAATTTTTTAAAAGGCTTTGTAAGGTCAAAAGCATGGTTGGTGGTTGAAGATTTAGAAGTTGAAGCAATAAAAATACTTCTATTTTCTACATTTTTGAGTGTTTCTTTGCTATTCTTTGATGTAATATGGATTTGTACGATCCCATACTAAATTCAAATCATTTTTTTTTGGTAAACCTATTGATCTAGTGTATATTAGCATTGGTTTCATGTAATTTCATGAAGTTTCCAGTAGGTTGTGTCCCTTTTACAAAAATAGGTCTGAAACCCTAGTAGGCCTAATTTGAGGGAGAACAGTCTAAATTTGAGTCTTGTGTTCCAAAACAACCTATTGTGCCCTTAGCACACACGCCCCATTCGGAACAGGGACCCTCTTTTCTTTCGCCTCGTCGGGTCTTTTGGGTTGCCCCGTTTTACGTGCCCCTCCTTTTTGATGTTTTGCATTATCGATGTTGCTCCAAAGTTCCATCATAAATCGATCATGCCTCCGCTTTTAGTTTTCTGCTGCCTTCCAGGGGCTTGTGGAATCCATTTGGCATTTTGCAATAAAAAAGCCTTGGGCCCCTCCGAGCCTGGCCGTTCGGGGTTCCCTTTTCAGGTTTCCCCTTTGAAATCACCGTCCTTCGTGGCGTTCGTCGGGTGTTTGCCCGCCTCTCAGGGTACGCCCTGCTGCCCGCCACCTGAAACTTGCACAGATTTGCGGGGCGGCGCATGCCCCTTTGGGCCCCGGGACTCGGAAGTCAGCTTCCAGACTTCCGTCCTGGTCTCGCTGTCAGTGGCAGCTAGCCTCTGGCGGCGTCCCGCTCCTCGGGCCCCGCCGAGGTTTTTCTGTCGATATTTCATTTGTCCCTGCCTGCCTCCGACTGTTCCGGGCCTGACTCCCTGGAATTCCGTGGCGGTCCCGCCGTCGTCGACGACGGATCCCTTCCGGTTTCCTGCCCTCTGGGCCCCGGGCCGCTCCTTGCCATCGCTGTTGAAAGTTGCCAAAAATCAAACGGCGGCCGTCATGCCACATCTTCCCAGCCGACGGGTCCTATCATCGCCGCCGCCACCGCCGACCTAATTTCAAACTCACCAACCTTTTCCCGTGGCCGTACGTGCAATTAATGTAGGTATTAATGGCAGTTGGGGTATAAAATGCCCAATCCGCCGAAGTCATTTTCATAATCCGAATTGGAGCGAGTTGGAGAAGGAATCCTCTGGAGCCCACCATCTTCAAAGAGTCGCAATCATCGCCATCAACTTCATTTCGTCAAACCCTGGTGGATCCCACATCTCCCTGCTTTGCGTATTCGAGGTAGGCCATCCACCTGCCATTCCTGAGCTTCATTTCGTTATTTTGAGAGATTCAAATGAATTAAATAATTGATAGGGGTTTGTAATACGATAGAATATAATGTTGCGCACCAAACCCATGTGGTGGAAACCAAATAAACTGCCTAAAATGATCTCCTTATTGATTTGGGACTCCTCCCTACTGCGACTGTTCTTCGCATAGGGAAAATGTCCTTCCCGGGCCCGAAACCCGCCTTCGCCGCCAAATTTTGAAACTTCAAACACTCCCGGCGGCAATCCTCCTCTCTGGGCCCGGTTCAGTGGGTTTTCGATCTCATAATTCCGTTCGCATTTTGCCATGTTTGAATTGCAAACCTCACGTTGCCTCCCGGCCTCCGGGTCCCGGCGCACGCCTTGCTGTGAAAATTGAAACCAAGCATTCCTCCTTTCGTGCCCTCGGACCCTGGGCCCCGGAGCTCCGTCTCCGGGGTTCCGCGGGTGATTTGCTTTCCTCAACGAAGTTCATCCCCTGACTTCCCGCAAATCTGGGCTCTGCCCTAGCTCTCATTGTTAAACCTTTGGCAATGTGGTAATGTGGCATCGTTGACACCTTTGGGCCCTGGATGTCAGGCGTCCATGGTTGATTTTCTGCCATTTCCCATGGTGAGACCTTTTCGGCGAAGTCCCATCTACCACCCGACCTTCGGGCCCCACCTCCCAGACTTCCGTCCTAGGGAGTCCGTGGATTTCCTCCCGTCAAAATTTTCTCCTCGGCCATCCGCTTCCTGGGCGCCGGTGTCCACACTTTTGTCTTTGCAAGTTCGACGCTCTCTTGCCCTCGAAGCTCCTGCCCCGCTGTTTGCCCTCCGGCGCCCCGTCCTCCGGGCGCCGGTGTCCAGACTTCCATCCTCGGAAATCCGCCTCTTGTGCGCTGCGGCTGTCGGAAGGTGCCGACCGGTGCCCCGACCACCGGGCCCCGCCGCTCTAAATACCACTAAGACTTAAACAATAACGTCGGCTTCTCGCCTCTAGGGTTCCCTTGCCAGACTTCCATGCAAGGATTGCCATTTGAAACGGTGAAATCCACCCGCCTTCCTGGTGTCACCGTCCCGGGCCTTCGAAATGAGTTGATTTTATGCCGGCCCTTGAACTTCTGCCTTCGGATTTCCTCCTGGCGACTTCCCGGCTTGAAACCTCTGAGGCCCCTTAGATCCATCCAAATGATCTTGAAATTAGAATCTGACTTCGACCCACCTCCCAAATTTTGCTCTTCTCCATCATGGGCCTCCTAAAACATTGAAATTTGTCCAAGAAGGGTCTCCGAGAGCTTTCGGCTGCGTTTTCCCTTCCAGACAGTATTCCTGCCAAGGAAGTCTGGCCCTCCGGGCCTGGATTGTTCAAATACCCTGAAACGAAGATCAATAACTTCTAGAGATAAGATTTATTATATACTTGTTTGATTGTTTAGATGTTATTTTCAAAATATGGACTAACATGAATGCTTTTGATGTTTTATTGTGCTAACTTTTCCTTTCCTTGCAGAATATATGGAATCAGTTGTAGGAACTTCAGGGGCTTCCGCCAAAAAGGACAAGGGAAAGAAATCAGGGAGGACCCCTCAGGGAAAAGAAGACAAGGATCAAATGAAGTTTCAGTTCCAGGGTGAGCCGCTCCACTCAAAGGTCACAACCAACTGGAAGGAGATCTCAGATACAAATATTGTCTAGGTGGATATAGATGAATTCACTCAAACGGTCAGGGTCAACCCGACTACAAAGAACGCTAGGTTAATACGACAAAATGGAATTGCCAAGGCTGCCGGTTTCCCTCCCTCACTCGTGGCGCCCAAATTAGTGATGGCTTGCCAAGAAGCCTATCAAACAGACACCAGAACAATTGTGGACAAGGAAGGGAACATCCTTGCAGACATGTCACCAGAAGGAATCACCAAGACATTCTACATCTCCATGTTCCAACAGATGGAGGTCCCCACATTAGACGAATGCCAAGCGGCGTGGGATGAGATTTCCTCGGTACCCAAATGACAGGATCATCCTCTTGGAGCACTCTTGGCAACTCCAACACATCCAAGCAATCTTCGGCAACAAGCATGTAGCAGGGATCCCTTATCCCATGACCCTTGGTCAGGGCATATATCGATTACAGACTTCCCAGTGTGCCAGCAACTCTGAGAAGGAACTCAAGGATTACCATTTCGACTGGTACACTGCCTACCTGCGGATGGATCCACATGGCCACATTAGGAAGGCCCTAGGACTGGCATATGCCCACAATTACCACATTGAAGATTTTTGGGCCGACTACCAGGACGACAAGGAGGTACGCGAAAGGCAGTATATGCGCATGACGGTGCTGTTCCTAAGAAGAGTGCAACTGTTCCCGGTGCCGGACCAGGTTGAGGAGGACAAGTCCACCATTATGCACCCAAGGTACCCTTTGGTTGCCAACCTGTTGATACCATCAATCGACTGGGATGAACAAGAGGTCAATGACCTGGACACCATCACCCAACCGATCATAACTCGCGCCAGGGAGTGGATCGACTGACAAGTGGCACATTTGAAATGACAAGGGGTAGTCCTAACCTATGAAGGGCTCAAAAGTGAGCCAAGTGCCTCAGAGGATGTTGCCGCCACCACATCAACTGGTGAGACCTCCGAGTCTCCTCCGGTCACCAGGTCCCAGAAAAGAAAGGGAACAGAGACCGCGCAGTCTGCAGATCCCAAGGAGCAAGCAAAGAAAGAAACGGAAGACTCATCTCCGAAAAGGCTCAAGCAGATAGTGGCTACGATAGAATTGCAGCCTCCCTTGCCTCTCCCTACCCCTCCTGTGGCATCGCCCACCTCTCTTGTTATGGTTGCCGCTTCCCCGCCGGTGATGAACATTTCTGTCCATCTTGCTCCTTCACCCCTGCCTGAGTCAATAATTAACGTTGACTCCTCTTCTAGCATGACCACTCCCCCTTCCTCTTCTGCTGCTATGTCGCCAATAACCTCGCTCCCTCTGGCAACAATAACGTCACCTATCCCCCTTGCCGCTATGCCCGAGGCTCTTACCAGGCACATGCAAAACCTTCCCCCTGAACTCTCACAAATCTTAATAGATCCAGCTCTCCAAGCGGCCCTTGCCCAAGCCCTCGCGACTGCTCAGCCTTCACAACCGCTAACCGGGCCGCCAGCTATGGAAGCCACAATGAAAATTTTAGAGGAGTTGGAGGAGCAAGAACGAGAAGCCTCGAAGTCTGTCAAGGAGGAGGCTGATGAGTACCACGAGCACCCTGAGTATGAGCACTGAACCATCGACAGGGTGGTCTATGAGGAAGAGGAGACAGGCTCTTTCGAGAGTGGAGATGAAGAGGGTGGCTCAGATGCTAAGAAAATCATCTAGACATTCGATGAGGACCTTGAGGAGGAGTTGGCGCAGCAACTAAAGGATGTTGGGGAGGGGGTAGAAGAGTCACCACACAATAAAGAAGGGCAGCCACTAGAAGAACAACAGATAAAAGATCTCACCGAGGCTGAGACCAATGTTGCCAGGAGTCCCGAGGCTGAGGTAGTCAAGGAGAAGAAGGAAGAAGAATTAGCAAAAGAGGAGAGTTCCACCTGGCAGCTGTGCACCAAGCTGCCTGTCAAACGCCTCGTTTTCATTCATGACTCCGATGAAGAGGAGGAGGCTGCCCAAAAGAAAGAAGAACCCCAAAAGGAGAAAGAGGCAGAAGTCTTGCCTTTGACTGAGAAGGGCGAGAGCAGCCGTGAGTCACCTAAGGATAAGTCTGATGTGCCCGAATGGTTGGAAAGGCAACTAGAGAAGATGACCCCTATGCTGAAGGACCCAAGGGCGAGATTGGAGGCCATCTTGGCTTGATCCCTGATCATAACCAAGAAGGATAAGAAGCCCAAGGTCTGATCCAAGATAACAATGGACGCTTTTAGTTTCTGAGCGGCATAAATTACAACGCCAACTGTTGGCCAGGCAGGGGTGAGCTACAACATCTCCACCATTGACTTAGGGACATCAACTAGAGAGCAGAAGGTCGAGCACCTTGAGGAGTCTGTGGCCACCGTGGTGCACCTGATAAAGCAGGACAAAGTCTCCAAAGATGAGCTCAAGGTGCAAGTTGCAGCGTTAATAAACTACATTCAGCAATGGTGCTTAGTGGACGACCTGCCCACCACGTCCATGACTGCGCCTCAATTGCTTTTTAAAGAACAGATAGATAAACTGGAGAGAAGGAAGAACTTGGAGAAAACCACTGAGGATTGGTTCCAGCAGGTCACATACGTTGGAAACATGGGAATCAGCAGGGCTGTGCGGACAGCCAACAAGTTCTTAGATTTGATGCAGTCCCTGGAGAGCACGAAGAGGCTCTGCACCAATTTCCCCGTCACCTACAACTCCACCTACCCAAGAATCGAAGCCATCTTTCAGATGCCTAAAGCTACATGGGAAGAGAAGGTAGAGCTAAAAAAGGAAGATCACTGGCTAGTGGATGTATGGTGCAGAGACCTCGATAATTAGAAGGAGAGGTTGGAGAAAATCCTGGG
>VDFB02343956.1:0-32900 GCA_007258455.2 Sequoia sempervirens
TTGATTCATGGAAAAGGATCTATTTTCCTTGGTGGTAAGGATAACACTGATGATGTTTTGTATGTTGAAGGTTTGAAACACAAATTGTTGAGTGTAGGATAGATGGTGCACAAGGGATATGATCTTCAATTCAAAAATGGAAGATGCAAGATACATGGAAGTTCTGGGAATATGATTGCTACTGGTAAACAAACAAAAGGTAATATCTTTCACCTGACTACTACTAGTGGGAGTTGTTTAATTGCTCAAGTAGATGAAAGCTAGCTATGGCATATGATATTTTTTCATGTAAATTTTGACAAAATTATCAAGATAAGTTTCACTCAAGCAATAAGAGATCTACCTAAGCTAGTAAAGCCTACTAACATAATCTGCAAGGAACGTCAGATGGGTAAACAAACTAGAGTCTCTTTCTAGAGAAAACAGTTTCATTCAAATAATTTGTTGGAGCTGCTACATACTGACCTTTGTGGTCCCTCCAGAGTCAGAAGTATTCACAGAGAAATGTACTTTATGTTGATTATTGATGATTACTCTAGAATGATGTGGGTTTCTTTCTTAAGAGAAAAATGTGAAGCATTGGAAAAGTTCAAAAGTTTTAAGGCTATGGCAGAAAATGAGAAAGGCCTAAAAATCAAGTGCCTAAGATTTGACAAAGGTGGTGAGTTCACCTCTAGATTTACTAAGCCATTGCCAAAGGATAATTTTTAGTATCTTAGAGGAATGCTAGGGGTGATTACCTCTCTATACAATAAGAACTAAAAGATGATGCATTTACTTTACATCAACTAATGTAAGTATATTTGCTGCATTTTGATCCCAGTTGATGTTTCCCATAATAACTGCTATTTCGGGAGGTAAGTCATATCTAATGCCCGTCTCTTATGGTTTTTAGAGTGTGGTATTTAGAGATTCAGTTTACCTTTTCTAGAATTTTGAAGAAAGGGGAGAGGTACAATGTAGAAAATATTTACGAGGAAAGAGCCTTGTAGAGGAAGTGGGTTAGAAGAGTTAGTGTGTTGGGTTGATGATATTTTTCACATCATGTGTTTCCATCAATGTGAAAGGGGGAGATTGTTGGATGTTGAGGATATGGTTTCTGATATGTGGTTGTCATTGATGTCAACACTATTAGCATTTGGTGAATTAAAGTTTGTATATGTCAAGGATATTGAGAAAATTGTAAAAGGAAGTGTTGTAGGTTCCCAGTGGAATTGTGCAGATCAAGAAGGAATTTTGTTCTTTACGTTGAAGATTAGTCGGTGTGGATTAAAGGGTTTATTGTTGAGTGTTTCTAGATCATCTATCGGAAGTTTTAGAGGTCCACGCGAAGTTTTGATTGTGTTGTGGTTTGACAGTGTTTTTGTTGTCTCTGTTAGTGTTCCTAAATGAAGTTTGTGTAATTTTGTTAATCTCAGTTGTTGTGGATGCTTCTTTTTTGTTTCTTGGTGTTCCCAGATGTTTCTAGATCATTCTCTATCTTTGTGGTATGTCCACATTATTCATAGAGCTTGTGTTTGAAGATATTTTCTTGCGCATGTTTTGTTTTTCATGTCCCTGGCCGACATGTTGATGATAGCGTGTTGTGGATCTTCGTGGTAAATTTAATTAAAGTCTTTTTGTGTTGGAGATGTCAATTTGGGTCTCCACTATGTTCTGGCTGACCTTGGTGGATACACATTAAAAATTTATTTGTAAAATTGGGTTGACATTGCAAATATGTTTTATTTTCCTGGCCGACTAAGTTGTGATGAAATCTCATGTAGCAGATATATAGGAGCGATTGTTTAAGAAAAGTTAGTGTGTGCATAAGTGTGAATGTATGCCAAAGAAAGTGTAGATGTACGAATAGAATTCTAATCATTCGATAGCAAAGCAAAGTGTGAAGAAGATTGAGAGAAGAGTGAAGAAGGTTTTCTGTGCTTAATTGGAACTGTAATTAGGCTTGTGTAGAAGTTATTCTTTCAGTTCATACTCTATGGATCTAATCCATATTTCTGTATTGTTGGACAGTGAGTCCTCTTCTATATTTGAGCAGTGAGCTCTAGGCAATGTTCCTGAATGCATGTGCATTCCCCTTATTATTTATCATTATACTTTTAATAGGGTATAATCTTGTGGACTGACATCCACCGTGGTTTTTCCCCTAACGAGGTTTCCACGTAAAAAATCTTGGTGTTATCTGTCTCACTGATGTGTTAATTATTTGTGGTTAATTTATTATTCATCATATTTGAGATTAAGTTAAGTAAGAAAAGTTTAAGTTTCTGTCACAATTGATTCACCCTCCCTTCTTAGTTGTGTGTCCTTGTTCTGCCAACATGAAGATCATGGAATAAAGAGACCATTTTCAACCTCTAGAACTCCTCAAAAAATGGAGTTGTGGAAAGAAAAATAAAATAGTTTAGCAAGTAGCTAGGACAATGATGAAGGATGGTAATCTTTTGGATGTCTATTGGAGAGAAGTAGTTCATACTATAGTCTACATTCTTAACAAAGTTCAAGCAAGAGAAAATAGTTCAAAAATTCCCTATGAGTTATGGTATGGTAAACCCCCTACTATGAAGTATTTTAGAGTTTTGGGAATCAAATGTTATATTAGAAGAGATGAAGAAAGCTTAGGAAAGTTTGATGCAAGATATGATGAAGGAATCTTCCTTGGATACTCTACAAGAAGAAAGGCCTACCAGTGTTACAACAAGAGATTGAATAAGATTTTTGAGAGTGCAAGTGTCAAGGTGGATGAAGAACCACATCAAAGTTTAATACTGATAAAAGGATATGAATCTAATGAATCCCCTTGCAATGAAGATGAAAAGGTTGAAGAAAAAGGAAAAGAAGTGACAGTTGAACAAGAGGAAGCTCTAGAAAAGAATCCTAAAACTCCTAAGTGTGTGCAAAAGAATTATTCAGAAGATCAGATCATTGGAGATAAGAGAAAAAAGGTTTTTTTCTAACAAGGAGAAAAAGTTTAATGGCTCAAAGGGTAATTGCATTTATAGAGTGGGGTAAAAAGCGATTAGATAGAATAAAAGATAAAGAATTGGTCAAAGAAATCTTGGGAAAGTTGCAAAAATAGAAAAGGGAATCAACAAGATTGGGTCAGACTAAAGAATTAGTGCAGAAATGGAGGTCGAGGATCAAAACTAAATGCGAGATATGAAGAATTGTGAGGAAAAATGAACTTAGTATATAAGATTACTCTCTGAAGTTGAGATGTATAGACTTTAGGAAGAATTTTCTTTGGTTTGCAGAATACAGAGCTATCTCATAGTTTTTCTTAGCTTTGTGCTTTTAAATATTTTCAGTGATGCCTTCCTGAATGGATGTAAGATTCTACATTCTTGAATGAGTGGCAGATTGAAGAGATGTATATAGTGAGTGTAAAAGGTTTTTAAACTCTCCCGGAGAAGATATAAATATGGCCTATGGGTTTGAAACATTATGGTTAGGAAGCCGAAACCCTAAACAGGTATTTTAAAGATTTTAAGAGATGGCTATTACAAAGGTTTCAAAAATAGATGCTGTGGATGTAATCTATATTTCCAGAGTTGGAAAGGGAGGAAATCTTGATGGTAGTATTTATATTTTGGTGCGACATAACATTAGAGGAAATAGAGATATGTACAGAAGTTCACAGAGAAAATGCACAAAATTTTTTCGTTTTAATGTGTGGGGAAATTCCTTGTTCCACACTTCCGCACATGAGTCAATTCAATCAAAGAAATGTATATTCATATCATAGTCTAAGTATGTTAACGAAATGTTGAAGAATTTTGGAATAGATGACTCTAAACCTATATGTACTCCTATGGTTATTAGTTGTAAGTTGAGTAAGAATAATGTATCTCCTAAGACATATCAAAGAAAGTATAGATCAATGATTTGGTGGACTATTCACTGCCTTACGCCTACTAGACCATATATCATGCATTGACTTTTATGCCATTTAGATTTCAAGAGGTCCCAAAAGATCTCATGACATGGTGAAGAGGATAGCCCCAGATGCTTTGAAGGGAACTCTTCCAATTATAGTTTGCTTGGTATCCTAAGGATGACCCAGATTCTCTTGGTGCATACTAGTTATAGAATTGGAATTTAGACAGATGACTGGAAAAAGAACTTATGATGGTGGTGCTTTCCTTTCTTACAGAGTATGGAGGTTCACGGTTTCATGGCTAAGTAAAGAAAAGTTGGAGTGTCAATATCTATTGCAAAAGAAGAATATATCACAACAACATCATGTTGTACGTAGGTGTTTTGGATGAAGAAAACATTGAAATATATCAGAGTTTCATATGATGAACCTATTCCTAGCATGTGTGACAATACAAGTGCAATCAATGTTTCAAAGAATCTAGTAATGCATTCAAGAACAAAACATATCTCAATTCGGTATCACTTCTTGAGGGAGAAAGTTGTAGAGAATTAGGTGAAGTTGGAGTATGTGCATCCTAAGGATCATGTTGCTGATACTTTAAAAAGGCTCTTCCAAAAGATACCTGTGAGTATCTCTAGGAGAAGTTAGGGTTTATTGACCCTCCTTTCAACTAGATGCATAAGTGTGTGCATCTATCCGGGAAGAATTTCAAGATATATGTCTCGGTCTTAGAATGATGTTGAAGGATACCTCTCAAGGGGATTAGCTAGAAGTGGTTTTTGGTTGGTGTAGTATTCACTTAGATGGTGTTGTCCTTTGAAGCTTTGTCAAAGGAAGTGAGAGTAGCAAATGCAAAGTAGTGGAAAATATTTGGCTACAGTTGTTATCCCTTACAAGTGTTGCCTTTGGGGGAGAGCAGGTATAGATGTGTAATGACAAAGGGGGAGTAAAAGAAAAGAAATTATGTGTTGTCATTTTCCATTGATGTCAAAGAGGGAGAAAATTAGTTGGAGAAAAGTAGTTGAAAAACCAAGTGCAGAAATGGATATGGTCTAAAGACCATAGGGGGAGAAAGTTAGCTATATGAAGAAAAGGAGAAAATAAATGTTGGTGTAAGGGGGAGCAGTGTGTACTAGTGAGTTGTATCTGTTGTTGATTATAGTTTCTGGTTACTATTGATGGTTTTTCATATTAATTGTTTTCGTCAATGAAAAAGGGGGAGATTGTTGGAAAGTTGTGTTGTCATTGATATCAACATAGCATTGTTGCATTAATGTCAACCCTTGAGGAAGCAAGTGTGTTCAAGTGTGTTGATTGCATTATGTTGTCATTAGTATTATCACTAGTTTCAACTTCTTATGTGGTTGAGATGCTAAGAAGGTGTTGCAGATTTTGAGTTGGTGTTTGTGGTGTTTGGTTTCCAAGTGCTTTTGAGAAAAAATGAATAAAAGAAAGTTCATTGTGACAAAGTGTTGTTTAGTGTTTTTCTCCACATTTATTCATGGTTGAAGATGCGCTCATATAGTTTGGACATGATGATCAAAGGTGTTCCAAGGTGTTATATCTAGAGTTCCATGTTTTGGATCATGTGGCAGAAGTTGTGTTCACTAGTGTGTGAACTGTGAAGCAGTGTGGTCTGGGAGAAATAAGATTGCTCTGCATTTCTCTATAGTAAATTTTCTAGTATTGTGGATCTAGGAATATTCTTATAATGTTTATATCCACCTTCCCTTGAAGTTTCAAGTGTTGAGTTGTTCTGGAAGGTTGTTTAGTGTGTTGGATGTCTTTGCCAATATGTCTAGTTTCACATAATTAAGGTGTTCTTGAGATTCAGGTGGTTGTAGTGGTTGTGTAGAATATTATGCTAGTGTTGGAGTATTCAAAGATGTTGAATGAATATCATGGAGTGTTCATATGTGGTTTACAAGAAGTTTATGGACCTTGAGAAGTGTGTTTGGAATCGCTTGTTAGTGTTAGTGCAAGTTCGACTAACCTGACATGCTAGTGCTAATTGTGGAAGATAATTGTTGATTAAGGAAGTGTTCATAAGAATTTTTGTGTAGATTCAGGTCCCAATTAAGTAGTGGCATGGTTTGTCTTCACTTATTTATGTTGTGGAAGTGTTTGGTTCTGACCTATTTGGTGATACACGGTTGAGGTGTATATGTTTCATTTAGGTGACCAAATTGAGATTGTTTTAGGTCGCAAAGAGTATAAATGCAAGGATAATTATTGTGTGGATTGTAAGAAGTGTGTGTTGTGCGAGAGATGCAAAAGTGATCAAGAGTGTTGATCTGAGTGTGAGCCTTAATGTGTATGACTTCCTAATGTAGTGGGCAGACGATTTCTACATTTCAGTTTGTTTGATGTGTTGTGTGTGCTTCAATGGAATTGTACCTTTAGCATATGAGAGATGCATTATTATTGGTTCAAATTGATAGTGAGAAACCCCTTCTTTCTTCTTTGTTCTGGATAGTGAGTTCTTTGATAGTGAGCCACCAACAGTGAGCCTTTCTTTATCTTTTTGGGCAGTGGGCCCTCAATAGTGAGCCTTATTGTATTCAGTGTTGCAATTCATATATTGGTGAGCTAATCATCAATGTGGTTTTTCCCTTCTTTGGTTCTCCACGTAAATCTAGTTTTCTTATGTGTTTGATGTGTATGCATTACTATTTAATTGTTTACATTTTGTTAATGTGTATTAAGGGTTTAATTGTGGATACGGGTTAAGAACTAATGTAGATTCGAATAAATGAGGGCTTCTGATGTTTTAAAAGTATACATCTAATTCACCCACCCTCTTAGTTGTCTTGTGTATCTAATAGATAGCATTGTCTTAATTATAACTTATAATAGGTTTACTAGGTTGGTCCAAATTTTAAATATGTCATACCAATCTATATAATAAAAAATCCCTTTAAATTTTATCCCCTAATTTTTTGTTCATCATTATGTGAGATCAAACATGTAATATTATTTTATGATAGATTATTTTTTATGAAATATGATTCATTGTTTTGTTAATAGTGTATAATTGGTGATATGGGATAGTAAATTTTTTGAATATGTTGTTATGAGAAATAATTAAAAAACCCATTAAATTTTATACTTCACTATCATGTTTATAATTTTCTATGATTAAATCCATAAGACTACTTTATAACAATTTATTGTTTGACATAGGGGTAGTAGTGTTATAACCATAACTTTTGATCAATCAAATAAGTTATATTGATTCAAATAGAAAAGCACTTAATTAAAAATACATTTTAAAGTATTTTCAAAACCTTCTCATTTAGCTATTAAAACTATATTCAATTTAAAAATCTATATTAATGATAACTTAAAGGACAAAAATGCATAGATTAAATGCACATTAAGGAAGATAATGAATACTCTACAAAATATTTTTCTTTGTTTTTGTTTTTACAAACCAAGATGTGATTTTCCTTCTTATTTCTTCAAAATACACATTTTTACACTTTTAAGTAAATCCTTGAATACAAATTTACATTACACTTTTACAATTGTTCCTAAGTCTTACACAATAAACATAGTTAAGTCATCTTTAAACCTTTTGCACACTTCACAAGACCTAGAAAGGAAGCAACAAAATATAAGAGAGAAAAAATATTAAATCCAATGGGATATCCACCCAACCATATGGTTGTGAGACAATCCAGCTCCGAGCTTGGGGTCATTTAGCCATTTGGGTAGACACTTACACATTTCACAACCACCACTAGATTTGAGTAAACATTTTAATCATATATTACACACATATACATACATGGGCTTACATAATAAACACTTTCTAACACATTGGATATATTGTATGAAATCCACTTAGGGGGAGTTGGGGCTCTACTTAGTAAGGGAGAGTAAAAGTATCACAATACCCAAATGTAAATCTACATATCATGTCTCCACATATCACAATACATCACCAACACAACCACATCCACTCCTTTTCCCTCCATCACAAAATAAAATATGGGATACTCATATCTCTACACATAATAATAGGTACTCATACCTTGAAATAAATTTCCCTTAGAGGGAGCCACACCCACTCAACCCCTTGCACATGGAGGACCAAAATAACGTCTCTCAAGAGGGGGTCAAATCCCCTACTAAAACACACAAAAGAAGAGCACATAAAACATTAGCATAACATTTTACCAAACCAAAATTACCAAAATCTCAATGATCAAAACACATGACAAACATTCACATTTATTCAACAAGAAAGGAAAATATCCTACCTTGAAATAACACAATCCCACTAATAGATGAACCTTGGGTTGAAGATCTCTTCCCCTCAAGCCTTCTCCTTCTTCCTTCCTTCCTTCTTCACACTCCTCTCTCTTCCCAAAAGAACTCAAGAAAAATAGAAATATCTTAGAAAAGAAAAATGAATCCACCCTATCCACACTATGGAAGAAGAGTTATAAAGAAGAGGAAGAGGTAAATTCTTTCCCAAAACTAACTCAACTAAATAACTACTTCCCCATTGTCGCCACTTTTGAAAGTGGGGTATAAAGGAGGATCATAAAACCCTTTTTAAAGTGTTTAATGATAAAAATAAACTCCCAACCTATATCCCCCACACCTAAGAAAATTTCCAAACCATAAAATTATAAAATTTTAAACTCACTCAGGAAATGATTCCAAAAGACAATTAGATAAATTTTCACATTAGTACATAACACCAACACATTTTTCACAATATGGGCCAAAAAATATTATTACTCCATATGAGCCTAGGTTTGACATTACACTAGGAAGACATAAAAGTGGTTAAATAACCCCATCAACTATAGGCACTAAAAATCCACCTATTTACACAAACAAAAAGTGTTAGTACAATATCTAGATCATATAGTCAAATAAAATCCATTATTTAAGACATCATGTTATCACAAATCAACTAACAATCATAAAAATGACATTTATAATTCTCCATTCACATATCTAATATTAACAATGATATCATGAGTGAATAACATATGAAATATAATAATCATCATAAAATCTAACATCCATAGGAACATCCAAATATCATCCATGAAAAATTAAATATACATCATCTAATAATAATAAAATCAATCATCTCAAAAACCCCTATCAACATAATGCAATCCATCTGATATACATAATAATACTACTAATAACAATAAATAACCAATAAATCACCATAACTAAACATATTTATCAACACATACTTACATAATCAATAAAATGAACTCATTTGATTATCATAGAGAAATCACAACAACCATTAGATAGATAGAATTATTCAGTTAACCCTATCTAGTAATAGCCAAGGATATGAACATCATTGATGTATAGGAACAACTATCACTCATAAACTCATGTATAATATCCAAACATAGAAGCACATAAAACATTGGACAAGAACCATCAAAGACATAGACTCAATAGGATCATAGAAAGGTGAGGTCTCACATGAAGATTTTGACATGGGATTTTTTCTAGAGCTTGTATTTGATTTTTTTTCTTTTGTTGAGGTGGATAGGATTAAGGAAATATTCTTAAGATCATTAGTTGAGCATGTAGATACTAAAGTTGTATGTTCTTAGATGAATCAAATTGTTGACTTGTAGGAAGAATTGATTGTTGATAGTTTTCTTTGTAGCCATTTTTGTAACATATTACTAATAGAAGGATCAAATAATGAGATAATTTGAAGAATTTGGCTCTTTATTCAAATTGTTTCATGATTCAAATGATAGTGAGGAATTTTTCTTGTTGGTTATCTCGAAGCATAAATCTAGTGATGGTGTTGAGCAAAAACACATATTTCATGAGGGAGATCAAAACATGTTGCTTAGCTTGGTGGTGTTCCAAAGTCCCAAAAATTTTAGTTTGACTTGGTAGAGGAAGCTTTTCTTTACTTAGATCAACAATGTATCTAGACACAATTTTATTTTCCATGTGAATTGGAGACATTCTCTTTTTTATCTCAATTTTTTGAACACATTGGAATACTGAGAGGGGGTGAATCAATATTCTATCAAATCTCAACTCGTCTAGAACAAAAAAATACTTTAAAATCTACCGCATAAGTAAGAACATGAAAGAAGAAGATAATACACAACATAACACTAGATATACGTGGAAAACCCCACATGAGAAAACCATGGTGAGAAAATCTACTAGGAGATACTATCCTAATCTAGCTTCACAAGATGAGAAACATTTACAACATTGTTTTAGGGAAACAACCCAAGGAAGCTACGACTCCTTGATTATAGTTTTAGGGTCACTTCTAAGGAAGATTCAACTCCCTGATTTGAGAATACACTCATGAATGATTACAGAATGACAATCCTTCCACTGTCTAAAACTGACAATTAAGCCCACTCTTTTTGATGATTACAATTCTTCTTTTGATGATTGCAATTCTACTTTGTCACTTCTTCAAATTTCTTCTTAGCTACCTACTAGCTCACTACTTTCAACAATCAAGAAGTAATTGTCATTGGCTCACTACCTCCAACAAACAATTAAGCACACTTCTACAATTGAACACACTTCTTTACATTCCTTCTATCATAGGGATATGATCAAAATGAAACTAGACAAGATCCACCACAACTTCTTTTTCTCCTTCGGTCACTTACATATTCATCATAATTACACACATCCTAGATAAACCAGGTTTAGAATTTATAAATGACATTACATTGATTACATCTCATGTTGGCCTATAAAAAATATTACATCTTCAAGTCGGCCAAAGGTAAAATAATCAACATGACACATGTAGATGGAAAGACCCAAAAAAATACACACAACACCAGGAAGAGGAACATGCCTTGTAGATTTCAACACACACTTAGCCTAGCCCCAAACTATCTTCAAACCTTTGATATTCTATTGAAATTATCCACATGCTTTGCAAATACAAATTAGGTTCGCCACAAATAAGAAAACATGAAATATGTAGTATGCCGGACTTCACATCCATTGGTGGTACACAATAATAATAAAACATTATTTTCATCTCTTCCAAATGATTCAACATGAGCCATACAACATATTCAATCAATCCTTAAGCTCTTCTCACACTTGAACTTGTGGTGCCCACTACCAACATACCTTAGTTAACCCCAACAGAAGCATAAGCCAACAAAACATTCATTTCATACCACAAATTATGTTGAAGAATCCAAAAAACTTTGCAAAACATCAACAATAATCGCGTCGAGCAGGTAACAATACTTACGCCACGCACCACCGTTGTAACAACAAACTGGCATATGACCAACGGACATAGAACCAATCACCGACAGCTTACAATGCGATGCAGCGCTTTTTATAAATTTCTTTGCAAAGTTTGTTGGCAATTAAGCTTTGGATATAACACCTTCACATCCTCAATGAAATTTGAACCACATAGGCCTTGGCGCAAAGTGGAATGTAGAATAACCTTTTCACTTTTGAGTGTATGGCAAAATCGGCATACTCCAATCTATGCTCTTAAAAACTTTTGCTTTTAGTAACCAAAGTTGCAAACTTGGATCCACAGTTCACTGTGACACAATGTGCTGAGTTTTCCTGTGAAACCATATAGGGAAAGAGCAGCATCAAAAGGATAAATCTAGAAAATTTCCTCACCGTCGCGCAGCAGCCGAGCAAACTTCACCAATCTGGCGCTCTCCGCTGGGGCATTAATGTCAGCCGAAATGCACAAACACAATTCCACTGAGGCCGATGGATATAGTGAAAATAGTGTACTCATGTATGATGGGGTCCAAATTTTTCTCTCCGCATAGATTATCATTTATTTTATTGATATTAAACTGAGGGGAATTTTAGCAGAAATTACCATCATATGCATGCATGGTGTATGCTTGTCCGTCGATATGAACTAAAGGGACAAATAAACTGGCCATTTATTTCAATTTTTTAAAAAGTAAACATAACATACATGTAATACACATTAAATCATAACATGAATTTCATTTAAGAAGATTCACTAACACATACATCCCTTGGGGTACACGAGGAATCATTACGAGACTTAGATCCACACAACAACAATAAAGAATAAAACCAAAGATATAATTCATAACAAAATAAACATTAACAAATATAACACATACATGATAATCATTGATAAGAAACTATCAGAATACATAAATACAACATAAGCATAATTAACTTAACACATTGAATAACAACTGCAAATAGCCACATAAGGTTTAATGTTACATTACAATACAATGTTCAAGAAGTACAATGATACAAAAGTGTTTCCAAACATAAATGGAAACCATACACAAGAATCATGATACAAATGAATAGATGAAAACTAGCTCCATGATGGATACAACTCTGGAGTCGCTGCAACAGCACCAATCCGCACCTCTCGATCCTCGATTGGGGACCCAATGGGGTGCTTAGCACGTTCCACCCGACCATGTGAGTCCGAAGACCCACCCCCCATGTTGAGGAGCTAATAAGAAAGAGACCACTACCAAGAACATCCAACCAGGGAACACAGGAAACAAGCAACCTTTGCAAAGTATCCCTTAAAACTCGGGATTACCGAAGTCAACACTTACAAAGTCATAAATCCATCCACGCATAGAAATTCAATGACATTATTAAAACTAGTGTCAGGATGATCTTATTGTGACTCATTTCAGGTCAAACTAATTAATAAACATACAATTCCAGATTTCGTCGAATATTGTAGCATCATATCCGCGGTATCATAAGATACAAAGTTGTAAAATCAAACTCGATAGGATCATACCAAGGGCATAGTGTATTAAAATGGCCAAGAAAATGCTTGATGAACGATGGATTCGTAACGATAAACCAACTCCATAACCTGCTTAGGAGGGAACACAATAAAAATAAAACCACATGGGCGGCTAAGGGGGAGATGTCATCGCGCCAGCATTTCCCCTTGGGTTATCCGCAGCCCTTCTACTCCAAAGAAACGAGAGCTTGCATTTATATCTCCTGAAAGCCAGCCTCTCACTTGGTAGCCCAGAAGCTTGCGGGGCCATCACGGAGCCGATAACCTCATGAGGTGAGGGGTTGGGCGCGCCAGCCAGGCTGGGCTCCATTAGTGGGCTTTTGGTAGGCAGGGGCGCCATTTTTAAATCTTATGACGGTATTACTACCCACCACCCTCCTAGAAGTTAATTATTAGGTTTGGGATTGTTCTCGCTCTTCCATTAGGTTTATCTGTGCCTTTCCGCCAGCTGGGCATTCCCAAGGCGGCCGCTCTAGGACCGACAGCATAAAAACCAGAGCCAAAGGGTTTGTACAACAAGATGAAACCCCAGATCCTGAGGCATCACGGGGTATCTGCTTTATGGAAATGCATAATTCGAGGTCTCAACAGATTCAAAATTTGGCCCTTTTCAAGATCAGCAGGCCAGGCCTTACCCACCACATCAAGGGCACATAAAGAGAGAGAACATCAATTATCAATCATCTCAAGCCTCTGGAAGCCAAAAGAATGAAAACCCACAAACAAGGGTAAAATGAAGCAACACAAGTTTTTCCTCAATAATCCAACACAAGGATAACATTTCCCTCAAATATGAGATTAACTCCGAAAGCCACACAAAGAAAGTTTCATCAAACCCCATCCAAAAATCAATCAACTCTAAAACATAAAAACAATTCATATATCCAGAATGGTGTCACCTCAAAAGGAACCATAGAAGAAAATCAACCTTTAATTCAACAAAAATCACTCAACATCCAAACGCCACCAATTAGGCATTCCACGGGAGACCTCAATTTTCTCCTCACAAGAATCCCTTAGAGTGGTACGTAAATCACCATCATAAAAATTAGAAACATGGTAACAACAACAATTATCTATTCATAATATCAATCTGAACAAAAACAATCTTCTCAACAAACAGGCCAATTACAATCTCAAAGTTCTAAATAACTATCCATATAAGAACCTCATCGATTTAGACACTCGAATTTCCATAAAGTGATCCACTAGCTAACAATCCAAATGAAATAATTAAGAATGAAAACTCAATTCAAGGAATAATTTACTACCATAATGAAGTCAAATAGAGTTTACTATAATACTTAACCATGGCCAAGGATACACAATTTCATAAAAGTTCAGTACAACACCCATGACACGATACTCAACAATTACTTAATTAGAATATACAAATAAGAGAATCATTGTTCCTAATAAATTTCTATAAGATGCAAGGAGTGAGATATTAAGATAATATTTATTTAATTCTTAAACTAAAAGTAATATAAAAGAATTAAAAGATATCACGAAATTAGTACTATAAAATTTAATCACCAAATAAGAGAACATATAAGAAAAAGTCAATATATACTTCATATTTTAATTTTCATTATATTAAAATAAATCTCAAGTTAAATTTTTTAACCTACCTTTCCATTCTAAATTAGATACAATGATTAATAATATTCTAAAAGAACATATGTTTCCTCTTAAAGTAACAAATGCTTTGAGGGGATTCCTATACTTCTTAACAAATGATGACCGCTTACGACAAAGATTTCGTAGCAATTAGCCAGCACACATTTATTCGAAACCTGGAATAGCCGCTGCTCTCAACCAATATCAACCTATTTGTAGCCGCATAAACGGCGTGATCGCTCCGCGGCTCGTGTTTTACCTATTCAAAGCCAGGCACCGCCTGCTCATTTATTGTTTGCCACGGTCAGCGAGAGCCGTTTCGCCTGTCGGCAATTTCGGTTTGCCGGATTGAAAGCAACTAATTAATCACCTAAAATAAGATTATATTTTTACTTAATTCACTATCTCACAGAACATTCTAACACTCGATTCATATTTTACTTTTACACCACTATAAAATCATAAACAAAATAATTAAAGAAATTATACATATTTTATAAACATATTATATAAATACGAACCATTTTCTTTTGAATAATACTCATCATACAAATCTACTTATATATTGAAATATTCTCATAAATTCTAAATATAAAAGACTACCTTCACTCAAATCTTTTAACCTATAATTATATATCTATACTTGTTTATATAACTATATATATATATATATATATATAATAAAAAAAATTAGTAATCTAAAAGGTATAAAGTCAAAATAAATAAAAGTCGCTCATATATGAAGTTGGTAATTCAAATACCATAACTTACCTTAGCTACATATCATAAAGACATAACTAAATACCAACATTTTACTGCCTCTAAAATACATCGGCTTGGCGACAGAAGGCAGGCAATGTAAGTTCAAATTTAACGCTTTTGCTTAATAATGCGAAAGAGGAGAGAATAAGATCATTTATCTTCTGCCATAGGGAAAAGTTAGCAGTTTCATTTTTTTTGTTATACTTTCCCCCTAGGAAAAAGTTATTGGAGTAGTTAAGAACCCTCGAATATGTTCTTTTAACCACACTATACTACATTTTATCTCCATCATTGTGACAAGCGAGATTATTCTAAAGGATGTGATCCTTACCATAAATTTTAATTAGGGACTATGCTCTTGAAAAGTTTATGGCTGATTCTTATCTAAATGATCTAGTACTAAGTATGCAATCCAAGATTTGAAGCATAAGCAAAAGGCACCAGGCCGGAGAAGGGTTTGAAAGGGCGCGAGTTTCACCGCCATCTACGAGGATGAGACAGAATGACAAAGAACTCAGAGAAATTAATTAATTCTATACATCCTGCCATGCTCAAGTGCATCGCTATTACAGGTTATCAATGAAATCAAGAGATTATTTAAGTTTCTACACCCCTGCAAGTCTAAGAGCTACAGTTGTGACGGGTTTCCAATGGTTTCAGGGAGACTATTTAATTCTATACAATGCCTCAACTCCAAATGTTGTAACTGTGACAGGTTGCCAAGAATATTAGAAAGTGAATATTGGAATTTGGAAATATCACCATCTACTTGTATTATTATCTAAACCCAAATGTTATCCACAGGACTGCAGGGAAAGAGACAGGCGAGGTGCAAATACGTGGCTTGAGAGGAGGAGAAATAATGAACAACTTTTTCTGTTTTGAGCTAGACACGTTTCTGTTTGGTGGCAAGTTCTAGAAACGCGCCAGTAAGGAAGATAAACTTCACCACGATCAATGGGAAGCTCTTTGTTATGCTAGTATAATGAAAATATTTCATTTCCATGTGCAGGGACTGTGACAAAATGACAATGGAAACAGAGAGATTATTGTAAACCTTTAAACTTCCTATTATATTTCAAAAGGGCGCGGCTGAGACAGGTTAACAGTGAAATCAGAGAAATTATTTAATTTACTAAGTCTAAAAGTTGCAGCTGAGATGGGATACAGTGATTGAAGGTTAAGCACGAATCAGATTGAAAAAGAAGAACTTAAGAAACGTTCAGACACAAATGAATGGAACAGCGTAAAGATGTTAAATCATGGAATGCAATGAATACCAAGAACTCTCTCTACATAACCATACACATGCAAGGTACTTAGGTAGAGCATAATAGCTGATGAAAAGAGGAATACGGTACTTGGATATACAATTGACCAGGCCGAACCATGAAGACTGAGTATTGGGAGAGACAACTCTAATTTGGAATGTTGAATTAGATTTACACCTTCACGAGCCCAATAAAATAAAAGCCAGGGAAAACAAGAATGGGTCGAGAGGAAAGAAAGGCTTCTTTGGGGAAAGTATGCTACAAGATAGAAGGGCATGACTCTGAGAATCATGCTTCAAAACTTGGTCAGCTCAGATTAACACATTAGAGATAAACACATACCCGAGTTCCTACTCTATATAAGGCACTATTGTGGCTTTCACAATATTCCTAATATTGAACCATTCATTCATACAAGGAAAATCAAAGCAGAAGCATTATGATACAGAAATTCTTAAGTAATATCTATATTACTGCCACTAGTGATATCAAACAACATACCTTGGTTGTTTTCCTCAAGTCCTAAATCCTATCATGATGCTCCATTGCTGCACACCAGCTACCTATGCCGTAGAAGGAGCTATGGAACTATCTCTCTCTCCCCTCCTCCATCTCTAGTTACCATTCATGAATGTGATCGTTGGTATTCTAGATTTGCACAAGATGACTTACTGTTGAAGTCGTGGGAAAAGATCAAACTATGAGCATCTTTTCCTCCCCCCATTTTTTTTGAATAATTCTTATTTATAATTGTTTCATGGTGTCTTTTCCACTCCCCTCGAAGAACCGTTCAACTTCCACAATCATTTATTTATTTATTTAGCAATAAACAATTCTTTTTTCATTTTATCTACGATAATATTTTCTCAATTTTAAATTTCTTAATTAAATTCACTTATTAGACAATAATTATTTTTATTAAATTCATTTACTTACAATTTCTTTCATCTTAAAATAAGAAATTTTCACTGATAATACAATTAATATTTATTATTAAATCTAGCTCTTTAATTGATCCCAAACCAAATCAAGTGACCTTAAAAATTAAATTAATTTGATCAATTACTTCTAGTCATAAGATTAGTGATATTGTCTAATATAAAAATCAAATTAAATGATGCAATCCAAAAGTCCTCATGACCTAGAAAATTACCAACCACAAGTAACAAGCGAAAATGACATGGTCACCAAACAACCAACTTCCTAAATTTCAAGAATGACCAAAACGGAGGGGCATTACATGGTGTATTGTGAAGTAAGTCCAACTCCTATTATGTATGGTTATCCTATAGTGGTAATGCTCAAGGCACAATTTTACCTCTTGGGGAGCATATGTAGGTGGATGCATATAAATATATGGACTCATTGGATTCAAGTGGGTTATAATGCTATTATTAGTTTGAGGTATATTGGATCCTTCGATAAGCTTGTTTTTGGCAAAGGCAAGCAAATGCAACAATTTGTTCATGACTATGTGCCATGGGTATATTGTAAGGTTTGACATGCAAAAAAGTGGTAAGTTTTGTGTACCCATATCTTTAATATTATGTGATTTCATTTCATTACTGTGAGGTTCTCCATGTATATAGTTTCATAGTCAAATTCTTTCCCAGTTTTGATATGCTCCCAAAGATCTGGATTCTTGTCGTACCTACAAGAGACACACATCCTCAACTAGAGGAAATGTTGGCACCCCATTTCAATTTCTATCTCATTTTTCCATCTACTCTAATGGTCTATTCTATGTCTTTGCTTTCCCATTGTTAATAGACAACCTGATAAATCATAAGTGGGAAATATTGAGTGCTTTTGTGCCTTTGGATATTATACCTAGACCCCATATTGTTTCCTTGGCCAAAAACCCAAATTTGAGTCCCAAAAAATTGGCTAAGTATAAAAATGAAGGAAACTATCAATAAATATATTGTATTAGGAACCATAGGACCCTTGATGGGTTCCTAGCTCCTACTCCACCCCCTGTAATGCCCAGTCGCATAAACCCAAAAGAACAACTAAAAATGCAACAACTTTTTTTTTTTTGAAAACATAAAGAATAAACACTAAGCTTACTAATGCAACTAACATAACTAATGATTACAAGTTAAAAACCTAAGTCCATTGGGGTACATGAGGTGACATTATGTAATCTATCCCATAACAAAGTTGATAAAAGTAATTACCAATTCTACTAACATAACTCATTCATTCAAATGTATTCATTTATACATTTATTAAAGATATGCAATGAGACAAGAATAAACCATATAGAAACCATACATGCATTCATAATAGATTTTAATAGGAAATATAAAGAACATATTTTCTCAAATATATCACAACCTTAACGATATTAACCATTATGATTCAAGAATAAATTACATAATGTGATTATACATTACATCAAACTACAAGTACATCTCATTGTGAAATTACTCAAGGTTACATCATAAGTCTACCCATTCACATGGGGGGGTATCAAATCAATACATAGTATAGTAGAAGCACTAGTATACATCTGGAAACATATCAACTCTGGATCAAGCTATCTCTGCAAAACTCTACACTGAAAGGTACAACTGCAAGAAAGGGAACCCAACGGGGTGCATAGCACGTTCCACCCGACCACCCCCGTGCTAGGAGTAAATAAGAAAGGGTCCCCAACCAAGAATATCTAAAAAAATACACAAGACTAAACTCCAAGCATGGAAAGCTAAAACACACATAAAGAGAAACACAACATCAAAAGACCACTTCCAAAACATAACAACAATAAATCACCAAAACATATCAATAGACCACTTCCAGAGGTTAGGAACAAAACAACTCAAGGGAAAGCTAGAGGAGAGTGCCATCGCACAGTCCTACATGGGTTATCCTAACTTCCTATCTCTAGGCACCAACCCCCATCTATGGTTATCCTGACAACCTCTCTAGGCGCCAACTCCATAGGGTGACTCGTGCGGAACTGTTAACCTCTCGTGGAAATGAGGCAATGATCTTTCCAACCATGGCCTTCTCGGCCCACCTTTAGTCTGCGAAATCACTAACAGGTGGACGAGGTTTCCACAATTATCTTGTTAATGTTTAAATACCCACCCCCTAATTAATTAATTAGGTTATCACTCATTACTCAAACTCTAACTTGAGTTATCCTGACAGCCCCTTTGTGCGCCAACGCCCATGTAGAGCCACTCTCCCTAGAAACCCCAAAACATATCAAAAAATTCCAAGGGTTTGTACCCACAATAACATTACACCACAAAATAGGACAATTGCGAGGCAAAACCATCTCGCCAAAAGTCATAAGAATCAACTCCCATAAAATCGGGTACAACCCAAATAAATTAACTCAAAGTCACAACTAAAGTCAAAATAGAAACAAGTATCAAATTAAAAGGTCACATATTAAACCACCATTCTCCCATGCCTCTGGAAGTTTTAAACAATAACCTTAATTCCTATAGAAAGGTCAACTAATTTAAGGGCCCCACATGTTTATAACTGAACTCAAAGAAATCAACAAAGAACTCAAAGAAAATCAAAGAATTAAATAATTATTCAACATCAAGATTTTGTTTAAGAATGCAAATTTACTATACTTAACAATCACATTTTAAGATAACTCATTGCACGAAATCGATCATGGAAGTCAAACTATTAGTTAACTCAAACTATTTCATTCATTAAAAACACTCATTTTGACTTGATTAAATATTCTTTTTCAATTTGTCCAGTAACAATAAGAATTCATTGCAATTAACCTTTGTAATATTTTTCTATAATTTGGACAAGTGTATATATATATTATACATTTAATATCTCAATTTAGATTAACATTATAAAAATAATCCACATTATTATAACCCATATATATATATATATATATATATATATATATATTTATTTATTTATTAATATAAATTAAAAAATTTAAATTGAATTAAATTTAAGAAATTTAAATCTTTAAATAATAAATAAAAAACAAATTTTATTAAGTCCTTTTCTTTTTAATAAAACAAAATATTTGGAGTTAGGTCGCATGCCCCCCTAACAGGGCCAAAAGCATTACAAAGATTCACATGTTGACCTTTGGGCATAATAACTCATGGTGTTTGTGCCTGCCACACCATGGGTGGGAATTTTAACCTGTGGGCTACTCCCTACACATATTTATTTATTTATTTTTAATATTTTTTTTATATTAATTCTTTTTATTTTAAATATATATATTTTTAATTTATTCTCAGACAATCTGTATTGTTTGGAAAAAAATTACACACAGATTTCCTACAGGAACCAGAATTTTCACAGAGTAATTTTTTTTTTTTCGATACACAGGAGGTATCTCCAACCAAGGCCCAGCGATTCCCACCATACCTTGCCTCGGGCTTACATATTGCCGAGTTTTGGGGTGATAGTGCAGAGCCAGAGCGAGAACTAAGTGCCCACAGGAGAAGCTACAGGGAACGCCAAATGGGACTGCAGGGATGGCTTTGCGTGAATCTGAACCTTACGGCCCTGCCGGTGGACACGACTGGCTCATTATTACCACAGAGCCGTTCGGGCTGCGGGGCAAACCCCTCACAGAGTAAATTTTATTCTTTTTTAAAAAAAAAATCTAGACAAATATATTAAATTGGAAAAATAGATTTAAATTATATTCATCTATAGGAAAACTGGATATGGGTTTTTCCTAATTTTAACAGGAAGGTTTTCAATCCAAAACTTAAGAGGTTTCAAAATATCTCTATTATTTTTCCTCTGTGTTTTTCTATTTTTTTATTTAAAAATAATCTTTTACAAGGTTCTCTGATTTCTATTGTTTTTCCTCTGTGTTTTTCTATTTTTTTATTTAAAAATAACCTTTTACAAGGTTCTCTGATTTCACTATAAATTTTTCTATAGAGGTAAAAAAATAAACTTGGTGAAACTTCAAAAGCCGACAACAGAGTTTTTCCTACAGAGGAACTTTTAACAAACTTTCCTACTCAGAAGTTTTCAACAAACATTTCTACAGAGGATTTTAACTAATTCACAACAGTTTCCTCTTATATAGACAATTTCAGGCAATCTTTTCAAAACAAGAAGACAAATTAAATAAATAGTAAAGGAACGAGGGTTGGAACAAAGCTTCGCCTTCTGAGTTCAACTTCTAAATCCTTTCCAGAAACTTCACCTCCAACAAGATGCAAAATATGAGTCCAAAAATATATGCTGAAAACCTCCTCCAATTTTTAAATTAGAAACCCCCAAAACCCAAAAATAATTCTATAGCCAATTTCTTTCCATGAAGAAACTTCTTGCCATTCACAACATGCCAATATTCTCTTCGAGAATATTTTTATACCAAAATTTTATTAAATTCCCACTCACTCCCATAAATACATTCTCATTATAATATAACTAATTTTTAATTATTATTATTATTTTTTAATTATTTTTTAATTTTTAATAATAATAAAGCATTATAAGCTATTTAATTAATTTAAAAATTCAAAAATCAATACCACTTACCTAATGCAAATTTAAAATTATAGTTTACATTAAAGCATCTATATTTTTATTTAAACTATTCACTCAATCAAGAGCATTAAACAAATAACTTAACTATAATTATCTACAAATAACTATATTAATTAAATAACATTAATTAATCACACATAAAATAAAGATTAATTAAATAACAAACATTTACATACTAAAATAAATAATCAACACTAACCCAAACATAAACAAAGACGAGGTTGAAACAAAGACACCATTGGACTCACAACAAGGTGACATACTTGGGAGGGGGACACTTCCTTATCAACTCCCTTTTCAACATCATACCCATTGGGTTTATGGGACACACTCAAACCTGTCAAGTAGGTGGAGTTGGTGTCCAGTACCTGTATCCTGCATAGAAACAAACGTCAAGTAGCATGTAAATCTCCATTGCAGACACACCGTGAAAGGTAATCGTGGGGTAGCAGGGCACTCGCGAGCAAGTGATGCCACTCCGTCCTTTCACCAAGACACACCAACAAAAACATTAGAAACCATAGCAATATATAGAATCACAACATCTCCACATATATTATTAAAGAAACCATAACATAACCAAACAATATAATCACCACGTAAGGTATCATCAAGCATCATAAGTAATGTCAAGTGTAGCAAACCAACCAAAACCAGTGAACTGATCACCATCACAAACCAAGTACAAAATCAACACAAAAGAGTATCAACAACACGAGGGGTATTACACCCTCCCCCCCTAGAACATGGATTACTCCTGGAAGCCACTAAATAAATATGGGTAAGCCTCTCTAATTCGGGATGCATCCTCCCATCTCACTAAAGTCTCAACACTTGTATTTTAGGCTACTTAAGACCTCTACATAACTAGTCACTATATCTCACACGGGTCTCAACCATGATACCATTATGATATTGTTAGTAACAAGGGATAATCTAATTAACTCATTTACCTGCTCGATTAATTATTAGGGTAAGAACAACTTTTTAATTTAATTATTTCCTACTTGTTTCCCCTTATCAAATAAATCATTCTATTTATTAATAAACTACAACCTATACCATAGTATTATTATTAGTATAAACAAAATATATCTACCCATTACAAGCATATTATAATCCATTTCCCTTGCTCTCACTACCTGTTATAAAATAAAGTTAATCATTTACCCGACAACCACACAACTTGAATCTAGGACTATGAAAGAGAGTTTATCACTAAATGGAAATTATGAACTATCAAATTATAAAGCTATGCAACCCAAAAACAATCATGATGGAATACCTCATATGTTGATTAACGGAGACAATCTAAGTCATTTATTTCTGCATAAATCTTAATCAACAATTACTATTACCACAACACCTAATATGCAAATCTATACTATTAGACAATTACAATTTTTAATGCATTATACCAATTCATACAGAGACAATGCACATTTATGCCTATATATAAACTAACATATCAAATTCCAAATATTACTTGATGCAATAATTCAACATGGTATACGTCTTTGCTCACACATTACATCAAAAAGGAGAGAACACAATACCGAGGAGGATAACTACCATACAAGCAACACTGTGCTGACAAGAAAATGAACTCCCTCAAAGGAAAACAAGTGAAAACAAGCAAGAAACTATGATAAATATGCCTCAAACATAGGAAGGGCTAATTTCACATAAAACGAGAATAACCATTACTAATTATGGAATGCAACGAAAGAATTAAAACCAAATCAACCTGAACATATTCCTAGCAGTCATCAGTGAAAGTCCAGGGAAAATAAGAGAATACAGACACAAATACAACTATAAACCAATGCATCATAAAATGAAAATGTCAATACGATGGGAAGTCACATGTGTTACACAAAAGATTTAACAATGATCAAGTACAATGGAAACCCAAGTAGAGAGAAGTTAATTTCCAACCATAGAGAAATTCCAGCTATCTCCAAACATAAGCGTTTGAATCAAATTTTCAGACCAATGTATTACTCCGTCGAATATCAATTATAGAAAATGTAGTTTTGGTTCATGGGTTGAACTGCCAATCTTCACCTAACTAAAACCATCGAATTGCAAACATGCCCTCCAAGTCGAATTTCCAACACTAATAAATATGCAGACATAACTCAAAGATCGCTATGCAAGAACGATAAGCACAAGCAGACCATAATGCAAAAACCTATCAATGAGAAAATGTAGGGTTAATGGTTAAGGGCAGCACCTTTAGCACATAGTAGAACTCCCTTAGTGCATTACATATATGATTGTCATCATGTGTGCATAAACTGGTGATGCCTAAGAATAATATACTATCGTAGGCTGAGTATCACTAACGAAACCAAAAGAGGATAGGATATTTATATCTAGCGATTTTTAATATGGTATGCTAGAAGTCTCATGGTATGCTATGCTTTGAAGGATTTACCACAATGGTTTGACAGATAGGGCTCCAAAATTTCCAACAAACGTACTAGACTAGTGTAATTTTGCAAGGGATTTCATCCATGGTTGTGTGATATAATTTGACCTCCATCAAGCATTAAGAAGAAAAATGGACTCTTGACAAATTTAGCAGCTACCAATACTCAGGCAAACATACATGCATCAAGGCAAAAATTGAAAACTATGACAAATCGTGACTATGCAGTTGGAAAGAAAGGGTGCAAATAGTGAAGATTAACGGCATGATGAGTAATAAGAGGGCATCAAATTTAAGATACAGTAAGGACCATGTTATGCTTACTAAGATCAAATAATAATGCAGAGTATCATAGTTATAACACAAAGAATAGGAACCCAAAATCGAATACCAAGCCCAGTCTACATTCTTGAATGCAACCATACTACCAAGATGGAGTCTTCACAGTAAATTGAAGGGTTTACTATTGATACCAAACTAACATATAATGATCTTCAAACTTTTAGTAGCGAGCCAAAAAAGCAAGGAAAGAAAGATGCACCAAAGCTTAGAAACTTTCAAACAAATACCAAAGGAAATAAGACTAGAGTATCAATTTCTATAATGGAGTACAAAGTTCTGCGTTGAACATCAAGCAGTAAAATAAGTAATCAATCATTTGCAATTACAATTAGAAAGAGAAAATTCCTATTGCATAAAACGGTTAAACGAATGAAAAATCCAACTATTAGGAAATCACCAACTATGATAGGACATAACACATTAGTGTCAATAGTTCAAACTTCATCTTAACCTCAAAATACTATAAAATCCTAGCATGATTATTCACACCAGTATTTTTTATTTTATTTTTCACTTCTCCATTTACACACCAGAAAATTTACTTTATTCACTTTTCAGCACAAGTTCCAACACATTTACAACCAAAAGTCCAAGATTCCACACTACAATTTTCAAGAAAACACCACTCTTTAGTTCATAACACAAACATTATAATAGAGTATCACACATACTAGTTATTCATACTGTCAACCAGTTCAAACAAAAGGGTGCACCTGCACCAAGAGAAACTTATAGTATCAAGTGCATTATTAAAAAGGGTTCACAAAACAAAGGTGCCTACTCGCGATCCCCCAATGGACACTCATCTGGGTCCTCATCAAAGTCCCTCATGGCCATCTTAGAGGAGGGGCGATGTGCTCGTAGGAATTCTACCTCCTCTTTTGTCAGCTTGGGGGCATGGGGTCCACACCCTAACGGCCAACTACTGATGGCTTCTTGGTCCTAGTAACCAGTTTAGATTCAGCGGTTTTTCTACTTTCTTCTATCTTGATCCAGACTAGAGCGTGTGCCAGGGTTTCATCATCAGAGATTTCTTCTAGCGGTTGGCCTACTTGCACTTTCTCCTTGCCTAGTTGCTCAGGGTTCATACCACCACCTGTTGGATTGCTTTGGGAACTCTGTAGTTCCTCACGCTCTGAACCATGGGAACTCAGTGGTGATGGACTTTGGCAATTGGCTCCATGGCCACCACCCCGACCTCTTCCTCGGCCATTACGTCTACCTCGAGGCATGATCCTGCACAACAATTGGGGTTATAAGAGATCAAGAGTTAACACAAAGGTTGCCTAACGGACTCAAGCTACTCAGAGTACCTAGTGTTTGCAAAATTGGCTCTGATACCAAGTTGTAATGCCCCGTCGCATAAACCCCAAAGAACAACTAAAAATGCAACAAATTATATATATATATATAAACTAATTTTAATTATTTTTCAAAATACAAGTACATCTCATTGAGCAATTACTCAAGGTTACATCATAAGTCTACCCATTCACATGGGGAGGTATCAAATCAATACACAGTATAGTAGAAGCCCTAGTATACATCTGGAAACATATAAACTCTGGATCAAGCTGTCTCTACAAAACTCTGCACTGAAAGGTACAACTGCAAGATGGGGAACCCAATGGGGTGCGTATCAAATTCCACCTGACCACTCTCGTGCTAGGAGTAAATAAGAAAGGGTCCCCGACCAAGAATATCTAAAAAAATACACAAGACTAAAATCCAAGCATGGAAAGCTAAAACACACATAAAGAGAAACACAACATCAAAAGACCACTTCCAAAACATAACAATAATAAATCACCAAAACATATCAATAGACCACTTCCATAGGTTAACAACAAAACAACTCAAGGGAAAGCTAGAGGAGAGTGTCATCACATAGTCCTACATGGGTTATCCTGACTGCCTATCTCTAGGCGCTGACCCCCATCTATGGTTATCCTGACAACCTCTCTAGGCATCGGCCACATAGGGTGACTCGTGTGGAACTGTTAACCTCTTGTGGAGATGAGGCAATGATCTTTCCAACCACAGCCTTCTCGGCCCACCTTTAGTCTATGAAATCACTAACAGGTGGATGAGGTATCCACAATTATCTTGTTAATGTTTAACTACCCACCCCCTAATTAATTAATTAGGTTATCACTTATTACTGAAACTCTAACATGGGTTATCCTGACAGCCACTTTGTGCGTCGACGCCCACGTAGAGCCACTCTCCCTAGAAACCCCAAAAAATATCAACAAATTCCAAGGGGTTGTACCCACAAGAACATTACCCCACAAAATAGGACAACTGCGAGGAAAAACCATCTCGCCAAAAGTCATAAGAATCAACTCCCATAAAATTAGGTACAACCCAAATAAATTAACTCAAAGTCACAACTAAAGTCAAAATAGAAACAAGTATCAAATTAAAAGGTCACATATTAAACCACCATTTTCCCATGCCTCTGGAAGTTTTAAAAAATAACCTTAATTCCTATAGAAAGGTCAACTAATTTAAGGGCCCCACATGTTTATAACCGAACTCAAAGAAATAAACAAAGAACTTAAAGAAAATAAAAAAATTAAATAATTATTCAACATCAAGATTTTGTTTAAGAATGCAAATTTACTATACTTAATAATCACATTTTAAGATAGTTCATTGTACAAAATCCATCATGGAAGTCAAACTATCAGTTAACTCAAACTATTTCATTCATTAAAAACACTCATTTTGACTTGATAAAACATTCTTTTTCAATTTATCCAGTAACAACAAGAATTCATTGCAATTAACCTTCGTAATATTTTTCTATAATTTGGACAAGTGTATATATATATTATATATATATATATATATTATACATTTAATATCGCAATTTAGATTAACATTATAAAAATAATCCACATAATTAGAACCCATATATATATATATATATTTATTAATATAAATTAACAAATTTAAATTGAATTAAATTTAATAAATTTAAATCTTTAAATAATAAATAAAAAATGAATTTTATTAAGTCTTTTTCTTTTAATAAAACAAAATGACGATTGGGAGGTGCGTTTTTTTTCACCCCCTGTGTGGGGAGGCCGTAGCCCTGCCAAGGCTGTGCCCAACAACCTTTGGTTGTTGTGCGCAACCATGGTGGTTGCGCACAACCCATGGGTGTGGGGAGGTACGACAACAGCCGATCCTCCCCTCCCCCATATTTTATTTATTAATTTTATTTTTTATATTAATTTTATTTTTTTTAAATATATATATTTTTTAATTTATTCTCAAACAATCTATATTGTCTGGAAAAAAATTACACACAGATTTCCTACAGGAACCAAAATTTTCACAGAGTAAATTTTATTCTTATTTTTGTTTTTAAATTTTCCAAACAAATATATTAAATTGGAAAAATAGATTTAAATTATATTCATCTACAGGAAAATTGGATATGGGTTTTTCCTAATTTTAATAGGAAGGTTTTCAAGCCAAAACTTAAGAGGTTTCAAAATATCTCTACTATTTTTCCTCTGTGTTTTTCTATTTTATTTATTTTTAAATAACCTTTTACGAGGTTCTCTGATTTCACTATAAAATTTTCTACAAAGGAAAAAAAATAAACTCGGTGAAACTTCAGAAGTCAACAACAAAGTTTTTCCTACAGAGGAATTTTTAACAAACTTTCCTACTCAGAAGCTTTCAACAAACATTTCTACAGAGGATTTTAACTAATTCACAACAATTTCCTCTTATACAGACAATTTCAGGCAATCTTTTCAAAACAAGAAAAAAATTTAAATAAATAGTAAAGGAACCTGTTTTCCTGAAGCTTGAAGGAACGAGGGTTGGAGCAAAGCTTCGCCTTTTGAGTTCAACTTCTAAATCCTTTCCAGAAACTTCACCTCCAGGAAGATGCAAAATATGAGTCCAAAAATATATGATGAATACCTCCTCCAATTTTTAAACCAGAAACCCCCAAAACCCAAAAACAATTCTACAGCCAATTTCTTTCCGCGAAGAAACTTCTTGCCATTCACAACATGCCAATATTCTCTTCGAGAATATTTTTATACCAAAATTTTATTAAACTCCCACTCACTCTCGTAAATACATTCTCATTATAATATAACTAATTTTTAATTTTTAATTTTTAATAATAATAAAGCATTATAAGCTATTTAATTAATTTAAAAATTGAAAAATCAATACCACTTACCTAATTGAAATTTAAAATTCTAGTTTACATCAAAGCATCTAATATTTTTATTTAAACTACTCACTCAATCAAGAGCATTAAACAATTAACTTAACTATAATTATCTACAAATAACTATATCAATTAAATAACATTAATTAATCACACATAAAATAAAGATTAATTAAATAACAAACATTTACATACTAAAATAAATAATCAACACTAACCCAAACATAAAAAAAGATGAGGTTGAAACAAAGACACCATTGGACTCACAACAAGGTTACAGACTTGGGACGGGGACACTTCCTTATCAACTCCCTTTTCAACATCATACCCATTGAGTTTATGGGACACGCTCAAACCTGTCAAGCAAGTGGAGTGAGTGTCTAGTACCTGCATCCTGCATAGAAACAAACATCAAGTAGCATGTAAATCTTCATTGCAGACACACTGTGAAAGGTAATCATGGGGTAGCAAGGAACTCGCGAGCAAGTGATGCCACCATCCTTTCACCAAGACACACCAACAAACACATCAAAAACCATAGCAATATATAGAATCACATATCCACATATATTATTAAAGAAACCATAACATAACCAAACAAAATAATCACCACGTAAGGTATCATCAAGCATCATAAGTAATGTCAAGTGTAGTAAACCAACCAAACTATGAATTCACACACAACCAAAACCGGTGAACTGATCACCATCACAAACCAAGTACAAAATCAATACAAAAGAGTATCAACAACACGAGGGGTATTACACCCCCAACACATAAGAAAAAATTACTAAGAAAAAAAAATGCAATAAACATATGAAGAAAAGTAAACATGAGGAAGGAATAAGGCATGTGTTAAGCTTGAAGCCCAACCCTCGACAAGGTAGTGAGGTGGTATGAATTATGTGTTGAGTTTGAGGCTTGACACTTGATTTTGAAAAGAGTTTTTAGTGGGGATATAATTTTTTTAATACCTCCAAATTCATATCAAATCAATTTCTTAACCCTTGATGATAATGTAGTGAACAATGTATTTCAAAACATCAAAGGGAAACAAAGAAAGAGAAGCTTGATGTCATGTAGAAAAGCACATTGAAAACCCTAAACATAATTGTTCATCCGCCAACTTGTCTCTCCTTTCCTAGCGATATTAATGACCAGAAGGAATGTTTGCAAATGGAATATGGACACCTATACTCCATATGTACTTCTAGGACACGATTGTGCATGTCCTTAGGTGCAAAAAAAACTATGATGTCTAATAGAGGACATGGCCACGACCTATAGTTGCAAGAAATAATGGATATTTAGGGGGCTCATGCAAGCTTGCACCTTTCCCATTCTAGGAACTTTGTTGAAGGTTATATGCAGATTATGTTTCATTATTTTGGAGAGGATAACATTTTTTGGAGAGAGAAGTATAAAAAGGAATGAACTTACATGAAAAATCTAGAGGGTTCATAGTTTTCAATTTTTGGTATGCTATTTTTGCACTATAATGATCTAGGTTCATCCCAAATTTTTTAATAACACTTGTAACTATTATAGATCGAGTGATTAAAGTTAGATTCAACCTTTATTAAGTGTCTCCATGTGCATAGTTTTAATTTCTTGATGTGTTTTTGATTAGTTAGTAGTCATACGACTACTATAAAATTCTAGTAAATTTTTTACAAGATATCTTCGAACAATAAAAGAAGTGTATGGGTATGTTATTGAATTACTAAGTAGAATCATTTAATATTTTGTAACTATTTGTGATTTTTCTAAATTTATGTGTAGAGTCCAACTTACATAAATTCTAGAAAATTGACTCTTTTGTGGTGTGTTGATTAATGCATCAACTTGGTTTCAATTATTACACATTTTGTATGAACAAAGGGACTCTATTTCCCAAATAGATAAAGGAACCGATATATTATTGGCTTTCTCTCCCCATCATCCTCAACACACTCAAAATCAATCAACTCAAACATTTTTTTAGTTTTATTAGTTTGGTGTGTTCCAAGTGCCATGTTTGAATGTATATAACATCTAAAGGGTTATCAAAAAATACATTCTCAGCCAATCATATGGTAGATAATCTATTATAAGAAGCTACTTAACCTTGTTTCTCCAAAACTAGCATACAACCATGAAGTGACAACCAAAATTGGGGTGCACTATGCAATGGGTATGGTTTGTGTTAGAGTGAATGTTGTGTTATTGTATTAACATCTATTACAATACCTTAGGGAACCCCCCCTTGGTCTTGTAGATCCAAAAGTGAAGGAGGTCTTACCCACCTCAACTATTGGTCCTTAGTTTCCCATCCTAAAGATAGGTTTGTGGTAATTTTCCCAGGTTTGACACCCCTAGCACTTGGGAGCTCATCAAACCTTAGGGATTTGGGGTCTACAACCCAAATCACCAACAAGTCAGATTCAACCCTTTTAACATTGTGAATAAACATTATATGGCTTTCATATATCCTCTCATTCTCTAACATGGAATAAGTCAAATGATAATTTATTTCCAAAATTTATTTTCGTAGTAGTGGAATAACTTATTTTGACAATTATTTGTGAATTCACCAGATGATGAAAATACCACCTATAAAAACTAAAAACACATCAAATTAGGTTTTTTAGGTAGCTTTGAAGTTTACACCCTTATTTCAAGGACTCCCCAAGATTTATTGGATCACCCTAAGTACAAATCTAACAAGAATGTAATCCTTTCTTTCAAATACCACACAATTAACAAATATATTTGGGTGTAGAATCCCTCTTTTCACAATCGCAAATAATTATCAAATGGGCTAGGATATAGATATTTGAAATGTGCATTGTAAGGTAACAACTTTGCAGAATAATGGACTACCCTATTATAGAAGTGTTGAATATATGCCAAGTACTCATCCCAACCTTTGTGAGAAAATTCTAATTATACCAATGTAATAACTACACCAAAGTTTTATTCACAACCAATATTTTTCCATCTATTTGAGGATGAGTTATTGAAAAATATTTCAAATATGTATCTATCTACACCAAAACTTGACCATAGAGTGATCATCCCTATTTGATATGATGCTCTCTTAAATTCTAGTGAATCCAAACATTCATGAAGAATAGATCTATTGCATCAATTTTGGTTAAGTTCTCTTTGCAAGCAATTGATAGACACATATTACTAAACTAGTCCACCACCACAAAAAGGTAGTTATGTCTAATCTTTGTCATTAAATTTCCATCACCACAAAAAGTTAGTTATGTATAACCTTGGTCATTGGAAGTCCATCCACAAATTCCATGAAGTTGTTCTCCCATGGCCTTGTAGGCATGGATAATGGTTCAAAAAATCCAAGTTTCTTGTTTCTTGGCTTGCTAATGCTAAAAAGTTTGTAACACAATAAATTTTGTGATATATGATATGTTGTGAATTAAAAGGACAATAAACAAATGAGAGATTGAATGTATTATAACTAGTGATTGAAAAAGTGGAGTATCAATGGATAATTAGTAAAGATAATCAAAATAGCTTTATTGCGAGATCATAAATTTAACAAACTCTAAGGGAGAGATGCATACCTCCAAATTTATTACATAATTTTGAATTCAACTCATTTTTTATATTTTCAAAACCAAACTAGAAAACTTACTAAAGCTAATTAATTGGGTTTCATATTTAAAGTTGAAGAGTCATCATACCTATGTCCTCCTTGAAAGTTGGAATGGATGGTCAAATGAGAAAAAAATAATAATAAAATTCAAATTTACAAAGGAAATTATTTAACTTTACTACCACAACATTGTAGTGTCAAAACTTGTAGCTTGTTGGGTAAAAATTAAACTAGTTGGATGTGTTGGAAAGGAATCCAAGAGACCTAGTTTGAGTTAGAGGAAACATATGAATCCTAAGAAATTATTAAAAATATCAAGGGCTAATTCTAATACAAAGGCCTTTAAAAATGAAAATTATAGAAATGTATAAAATTAAAAAAAATATGATTTTTAATATTTATTAAATATGACATGGAAATGCCATCTATATTCCCCTATATGTTAGTTCAATTGGTTGTCTCC